>JBBYHM010009805.1:0-11541 GCA_038381775.1 Adansonia rubrostipa
CTTTAGTTTTTGGATGAGGCTTAGAGACAATATGATCAAGTTAGGAATTTCCTTGGATGTAATCCCTACATGATCAATGATGTGAACATGTAATTTGTCACAAAGTTAATGGAAAATTTTCAAGTTCAAAATCTATAGTTAAAGCCAAATGTTCATGATCATTTTACAAACTACATCCACTTGGCTATCATCCAAGCAAGGAAAATGGTGGAAAGAATCAGAAACTTATAGATGCAAATTATCCCATAGGACAGTACGGGCATATTGTACTTTAGTTTTTGGATGAGGCTTAGAGACAATATGATCAAGTTAGGAATTTCCTTGGATGTAATCCCTACATGATCAAAGATGTGAACATGTAATTTGTCATGAAGTTAATGGAAAATTTTCAAGTTTGAAATCTTTAGTTAAAAGCAAGCATCTTTACAAGTGCATTCATATACTCATACCATACATACATATGCCTAAACATATACATGCATATGTACATACATTATTATAAATTTCATTAGTTCATAAGTAAAAATTAATTAACTTAAAGAAATAAGGAATTCTTAAGGTCCACATTGCAAACTCAAAAAGATCAACTCAACCATTACCCACTCATTAATACTGTACTAGATTTAGAATGAGAAGAATGGTTGAGGATCACTTGGCAAGATTGGAAAGATTAGAAAAAAGTCATCAACTGGCCTAGCAAGCCATGCTAAAAAGGCAAGAAGAACTATAAGCTCAGATCACAAGGATGATAAAGTTGCTAATGGCAAGAGAACCAGTTTGCCAATAGCTAGAGATATATACTTATACTCTTGCCAGGGGATCTGGGGGTTACCTATTGATAAACAAACAACTAACACTTAGAATGCATATCCAGCTAATATCCAAAATCTATAACAAAATGTCCCAGTTGCTAATCCATTAGTCATCATTATTAACCCTGATGCCCTTGCACAAGGGGCAGGTGCAAAAACTGTAATCACCCAAAAAGAATCAGCAAGCCCTAGTATTGATGAAGAGGAAAAATGTAAACAGAAGGGTAAAGAGTAGGCTAAAGCAGAGACAGAGAAAGGGAAATTACAACTCCTTGAGAGGATGCTAAAAGCCATTAGAGAGCCCAAACTATATAGCAGTGTGGACATCGAGGACTCAATCTAGTACCAAATTTAATCTTGCCATCAAAATTTAAAATGCTCGAGTTTGAAAAGTACAAAGGCACCACTTCCCCTCAAGCATACATTAAAATGTTCATAAAAAATATTGCTGGTTATGTCCAAATTCAAGGGAGTTTGTCTGGATCTATGCTAAAGTGTTATAATGACCTGAACTATGCTCAAATTCAATGATATACGACTTAGCCATTGCATGTCTTTAACAATATAAACATATGGTTGAATAGGTGTCCGATAAACTGACTCTTCAGAATAAGGAGAAAAAGTCTATTGAATCTTTTAAGGGATATGTGCAAAGATGGAGAAACATAACCTCTCAAGTTCAGCCTTTTTTGATTGAGAAAGAAACCATGATGCTATTCATGCCCCCTATTATTACAAATTAGTAGGGAATGCAACCAAGAATTTTGCTAATCTTATTATTTATGGAAAGATGATTGAGGTAGTTGTAAAAACCAAAAGAATTACAATTGAAAAGTCTTTTACTAGAAAAAAGCAAGGCACAAGAAAAATGAAAGAAGAAGCTCTACCTGTTAACTACGTTAGTCAATCGTACCATCAAAGACCTTATCTGTATTACCAAAACCAAAGACAGTAAACCCAAAATACCAACTCTTTTAGCATACCGATAGATCCTCTTTTAACATCACCATAGGCTACCATTTCAAGCCTTCCATCATAAAACCAACCAAGACCTAGTGTTAATCCACCAGCCTAAAGAGCCAACCAACCTAGATCTTGGTATGAACCCCTTTCTTACTCTTATAAGGGAATGCTTGATAAGCTTTTTGAGGCATAGTTAGTGGCTCCAATCTTTTCCAAACCAATGACCTTAGCTAGTATGACCTAAATCTGCACTGTGAGTATCATGTAGCAAGTCACTCAATTAGAAGCCGTACAGCCTTCAAGCAAAAGGTCCAAAGTCTTTTTGAGAAATGCACCTTTCGAATTGATAATGGCGCAGCACCTAATGTGGTAGTAAATCCCTTACCTAATTATACTGAACCCAAGATTAACGCTCTGGTTACTGAAAAATAGAGACGTAAGAAATAAAAAATCCTAGAAGTTAGGACTCTAATGAAAGAGTATGGGCAATCTTGAATGAAGATGGGATTTTTGGTTAAAATCATAGAGGTATTAAAAGCCAATCTAATCTTGGTGGTAACTTTTACAAATTTCATAAAACATCAGGACACACTTGCAAAATTGCCTAGACATTTTAGCCATAATCCAAAGAATGATGGACAATGGTGAAATTAGGTTCTTTGAATAAGCTGGACAAGAGGAAAAAAAATCAGTTAACATGGCTGGTGAAGGATTATCCTAGCTACCTTATGGCA
Source organism: Adansonia rubrostipa (assembly GCA_038381775.1). Classification (NCBI taxonomy): domain Eukaryota; kingdom Viridiplantae; phylum Streptophyta; class Magnoliopsida; order Malvales; family Malvaceae; genus Adansonia; species Adansonia rubrostipa. The sequence goes on from JBBYHM010009805.1 coordinate 2,510, forward strand.
TCAGTCGCCCTCTTATCATTCATCACAACTAACTAAAGACTACACTGCCTAGTACTGAAGTTACTCTTAGACTCATTATTAGAGTGCCAACTCTGTTCCCATATTAGAATAACAAACAGGTACTGTAGAAGTATAATGGTGGGGTGATAACTTTGAAGATTATTACAAGACAACTGGCTACTGTTGACATAACTACGGTAAGCTACATGACGAGTGGTCCCATCTATGATCCAAAAATTCGTGAAACCAGTTCAAAAATTAAGTTAAAAGGATAGATATCTGAAAAAGTAATAGTTACCAAAGATATCCCAGTAGAAGTACAAGAATCAATCAAGGAAAAAGAGGCTGCCAAATTCCTTAGGTTTATTAAACACAGTGAGTACAGTATAGTGGAATAGTTAAAGTAGCAAACAGTAAAGATTTCTATGTTGACTTGTTGCTTAGCTTAGAAGTGCATTAGAATGCTTTGTTGAAAGTACTCAACTAGGCTTATGTACTTTAAGACATTTCCATAAATAAGCTGGATCACCTAGTAAATAACATTGTTGCTAACAATTTCATTTCATGCGGTGATGATGAAATCCCAGTAGGGGTAACACTTTAATGAAAGCTCTCCAAATAACAACTCATTGTAAAGGGACTATATTACCCAAAGTCCTCATTGATAACGGATTGGCTTTGAACTTAATGCCATTGATCACATTGTCTCGCTTGGCAGTTGATGTCAGTTAGATCAAACATAGACATACAACTATTAAGGTATTTGACAGAACAAAGAGAAAAATCAAAGAGACTATTTCGATCACTTTAGATATTGGCCTGTGCCCATCTGAGATCAAATTTCATCTGATGGATATTGTTCTAGCATACAACAATTTGTTGGGACAACCATGGATTCATTTTGCTAGGGCTGTCCCATCATTTTTACACCAAAACTTAAATTAATAGCTAATGAAAAGTTAATTAACTTGTCCAGGGAAAAAGACATCGTGGCCATGACTTCTAGCAAAACCCTTTTATGTTAAAGCAAATACTAAAATTAAAAGGTGCTCCTTCAGATCCTTTGAAATTATCAATGCCTTGTTTGATGCAGAAGGGTTTGTAATCCTAAAACCTAGATTTTCAAAGAGCACCCATATAGGTCTCAAGCTTATAGTCAAGAAAAGAGTCTGAGCTGAAAGTGGACTTCAGAAATGCTTGTAAGGAATCAATCGATCCATCAATATCATCAGCAAGAAAAATAAGCATTGATTGGGCTTCAAGCTAAAGTGGAGTCAAAAAAGATATTTGAAGACAAATATTGAGGGAAAAAACTAGAACAAGCCATTGGTTAATAGTCAAGCCAAAAATTAGCCTTTTACCATTTATTGGATGAAAGTTTTTCTTGTGGAGGGTTTGTTAATCCAAAAGCTAAAAAAAGAGAAACTAATAAAGTTATTATGGTGGTGAACAAAGCTTTTAAGAAGTGTCAGGTGGCTATCATTGGAGAAAACAGCAAAGAGTCGAATGATGATCAAGGGATCCATAATTGTCCTCCTGGATACGTATTGAAAAATTGGACTTATGCTAAGAGAATTGTAGTGCTTAGGTTAGTTTTAAAGTAACCTTGGGAACTCATTTTGTCATCTAAGAATCTTTATGTGAAAACTTGAAATGTTAAATTATCATTTACAAAAATGACATGCATATAACTTTTTGTCTATGTCCAACTTCTTTTATACCAATATTTCTTTTCCTTTTTACATATATTTACATAAATCATGTTAGACATTTGTTTCTCATTCTTTTTCTCTTTTTATCTTTATAGATTTCCCACTTAAGGAGAAATGGATGATCCCAAGCATGATTCAAAGGTAAATCTTCAATAGGTTGTTTGCTTGAACAATGTTAATTTTGAAAAAGATGTTGATGATCATACTTTACCACCCGATCTGCTAGAAATAATTGAGCAAGAGGATGAACAGATAATACCCCATAAAGAATCCTTAGAGGTAATAAATTTAAGGGATGATGAAAATGATAAAAGGAAAGTCAGAATAGGGATTACCTTTATGCTTATTACTAGCAAAGAATTAATAAGTTTGCTTTAAGAATTTGAAGATGTTTTTGCATGGTCTTACCAAGACATGCCAGGGTTGGATACATAAATTAGAGTCCCCAAATTACCTCTAAAACCAAAATGCAAACCGATTCAGTAGAAGTTGAGAAGAATGAAACTTGAAATACTTCTAAAAATAAAAGAAGAGGTAAAGAAACAATTCAAGGCTGGATTTCTTGAGGTGGCAAAATACCCAGAATGGGTTAGAAATATTGGCCTAGTTCCCAAAAACGATGGTAGAGTCAGAATATGTGTAGACTACTGGGACCTAAATTGAATAAGTTTGAAAGATAATTTTCCTCTTCCTTTAAGGTAATGCTGTTTGGACTAAAAAATGCTAGGGCAACTTATCAAAGACAATTGTCACCCTATTCCATGATATGATACACAAAGAGATAGAGGTATATATGGATGAAATGATTACTAAGTCACCTTAGGAGGAGAGAAACATCATAGATTTATAAAAATTGTTCAAAAGACTGAGAAAGTATTAATTGAAATTAAATCTGATAAAATGCACTTTTGGCACAAGATCGGGTAAATTATTAGACTTCGTTATAAGTAAAAAAGGGATTCATGTTGATCCGAATAAGATTAAAGCCATACAAGAATTGCCATCCCCACATACAAAAAAAGAGGTGTGAAGTTCCTTGGGGAGGTTGAATTATATTACCAGATTCATATCCTAACTCACAAATAAGTGCAATCTTATATTTTAGCCTTTGCAAAAACAAAATCTTAGTGAATGGAATGAAGAATGCCAAGAAGCATTTAAAAAAGTTAAGCATTATCTTTGTAATCCATCAGTGTTGGTGCCACTTGTACCAAAACATCCTTTAATTTTGTATTTATTTGTGTTTGAAAAGTCTATGGGTTGTGTGTTAGGATAACAAGATGAGATAGGAAAAAAAAGCAAGCAATTTATTACCTTAGCAAGAAATTCTTTGACTATTAGGTAAATTATTCTCAAATAGAAAAGATAAGTTATGCTTTAGTTTAGGCTGTAAAAAGGCTACGACAATACATGTTGCATCATACCACCTTGCTGATTACTAAAATAGATTCAATCAAGAATCTGTTTGAAGAACTGGCTTTATCAAGAAGGATAGCTAGATGGCAAGTCTTGTTATCAGAATATGATATGGTTTATGTGAGTCAAAAGGCAAACAAATGAAGTGTTATTGCTGAATTCCTAGCAAGTCAGGCACTTAGTGATTATCAATTATTGAATTTGGCTTTCCTAATAAAGATTTAATGAATATTTTGGTAGAAAAAAAGGAGAGCCATTAGAAGAATTAACATGGAAAATGTATTGCAATGGAGCATAATGCTTGAGGCCATGCAATCAGGGCGATCTTGATATCTTCAGAAGGAAAGTATTACCCTTTCACTGCTTGATTAGACTTTAACTATACAAACAATGTAGCAAAATGAGAAGCATGTGCCATGAGACTTCGAGCAGCTATAGAGAGAAAAGCTTAATTATTGAGAGTATATGGAAACTCAACCTTGGTGATTTATCAATTGCATGGAGAATGGGAAACTCAAGATTTGAGGATGCAATAATATAGAAAGTTGATTCTATAATTGCTTGAAGATTTTGAGAAGGTGGAATTTATTCATCTGACTCAAGATGATAATCAATTGGCAGATATTCTAGCCACCCTGGCTTTGATGTTTAAAGTAAATAAGGGGCAAGAGGTAAAGCCCATTTAGATAAGCATATATGAGTCTCTTGTGTGCTATTACGATGTCAAAATAAAAGTAAATGATCTCTCATGGTATCACGACATCAAAAGATATCTTAAGGATTGAGCATACCCCGAGAATGCCTCCAAGACTGACAAAAAAACTTGAAGAAGGCTAGAATGAATTTTATCCTGATAGAGAAATTCTTTACAAAAAGAGTTATGATCAATTGTTACTAAGATGTGTTGATGCTTCCAAAGTATAGAAAATATTGGAAGAATTACATGAGGGGATTTGCAGATCCATGCAAATGGACACAAAATGGTAAGATAAATCATAAGATTGGTAATTTTTAGATGACCGCGAAAGGTGATTGTATTAAATATATCTGGAAGTGTCAAAAATGCCAAATCTATGCTGAAAAGATCCATGTACCACCTTCACCATTGCATGTCATAATATGCTCGAAAGTGTCATAAATTCCAAGTCTATGCTAACAAGATCCATGTACCACCTTCGCTATTGCATGTCATAACTAGACCATGGCCTTTCTCCATATAGGACATGGATGTTATTGGACCAATTACCCCTGTAGCTTCAAACAATCATCACTTTATCTTGGTGGCTATTGATTACTTCACCAAATGGGCTAAAGTAGTCTCCTATACAAATATAACAAGGTTAACATTGATCAAAATTTTGAAGACTAACATCATTTGTCAATTTGGGATCCCCAAAAGAATTATAACAGATAATGCCTCCAATTAGAATAATAAATTGATAATAGAGGTGTGTATCTAGCTTAAAATTTCTTATCACAATTTAGTGACATATCATCTAAGGAAGAATAGAGCTATAAAGGCGACTAATAAGAATATTAAAAGAATTGTACAAAAGATGGTAGAAATTTACAAAGATTGGCATGAAAGGCTCTTTTTTTCCCTTTTGGCTTATAGAACTTCAGTCTAAACTTTAGCTAGGGCAACATCTTATTCATTAGTCTATGGTACAGAGGCTGTCTTACTAATTAAAATAGAGATTCCTTCACTCTGGGTTTTAATAGAAACTAAGTTAGAAGTAGTCGAATGGGTTCGAGATCATTATAAGTAGCTAAACTTCATTGAAAGCTAAAAGCTATTCAACATGGGCAAACATACCAGAAAAGAATGATGAGAGTACATGATAAAAAAATTCATCTTAAGAAATTCCATGAAAAGAATTGGTACTAAAAAGAACCCTACCACGTTAAAAAGATCCTTGGGGCAAATACGCACCCAATTAGGAAGGGCCCTATGTTGTCCAGAAGACATTTTTAGGAGGAACATTGGTATTGGCAAAGATGGATAGAGTAATTTTACCAGACCCCATTAATTCAAATAATGTAAAAAATATCATGCCTAAAAAAAAGAGAAAAAAAAGAAAAAAAAGAAAAAAATAGATGAAAAGCCAAAACGGCATTCATTCTAAAAATAAAAAAATAAAATATAAAAAAATTGATGAAAACCTAAAAAGGTATTTGTTTTAAAAAATCAGATGAAAACCTAAAAGGGGCATTTGATCAAAGATGGTATAAAGGAAGGCTTTGAGCTGAAAACCCAAAATGATGGCTCAAGCATTTGAAAGGAATGGCCAAAACATAATTTGCTAAAGACTAAGTCTCAAAAAGGCATAGTATGATCAAAGAAATTTTCAAAAGATAGATCTTTATGGAAGTAAACTTTTCATTTAGGAGAAATTTTTGAAAAACTGAATGGGAGATTCCATTTATCTAAGTAATATCCAAATCTTTATTGTACTTCACCATTATTTTTAAAATAATCAATGTTGTATCTTTTTTCCTTGTTGCAATACAAGTATATAGTTTCATTTATACCTTTGTTAAATACCCTTTTTGACCATGCTAACATTTTCGCTAAATGATAATTAACATTTTAGGCAAATGGAAATCGATGAAAGGATGACAAGTTGATTTCTTTACATTACTTTGAATGAGATGAAAACATTGCAAGGATCTTAGTTAGTAATCCAAAGTCTTTCGGATATTCTAAAAAAAATTATGATGGAAAAACTACATATTCCCCTATCATGCTCTTCTTTTTTTAGCCTGTATCAATTTGTTTTGGCTATTGATGGAAATTTTAGAAACTACATATTCCCCATTATGCTCTTCTTTTTTGGCCTGTATCAGTTTGTTTTGGCTGTTGATGGGAAATTCTAAAGACCATATATTCCCAATCATGTTCTTTTTTTTTGGCTTCTAGATGATATTGGTGCGTCACCTAATTTGACTTTTTAGGTACAAGTGTATCTTCTCCATAATGACCTCTAAAGATGCCTTCAAAATCAAATTCAAGTGTTGGCTCCCTCTGTCAAAAAGAAAAAAAGATTCTTATTGAAGATGATTTCAATTTCCAAGCAAAAATATAGGCCCATTCCATCAAATAAAGAAGAAATATCTATCATATTTTTTTTTAAAAAGATAAATTCAACTCTAAAATAGGTTGGACCAGACATTGATAAAGAAAATTAAATCATGAAAATTCATCATATGCATTTCTCATGCATTTGCATTCACATTTGGTAATTTACAAATCTTAAGTTGAATATGATATTGGAAAAAGCCTTTCGGTATGTCAGTTGTTTCAAAATTGAAAGGTAAACTTGCATTCCTTTAAGCAATCCAGATATGAAATGTTTTTCCCTTATTTAATTGTATAGATTCTACCTTAGTCAACCTTTTGAACCAAGGTCGCATCTTAGTCATCTTCATTTGATTGTATCAGTTCTACCTTGGTTAACTTTTTAAACCTAGGTTACGTACAGTTTATCTTTATTTGATTGTATCGATTTTACCTTGGTCTGCCTTCTAGATTTAATCACCTTCATTTAACTATATCAATTTCACCTTGGTTAACCTTTAGACTTAGGTTATATCTAGGTCATCCTTTATTTGACTATATCAGTTTTACTCTGGTTAACCCTCTAGACCTAGGTTACATACTACTCATCCTTCATTTGACCATGTCAGTTTCAGCCTGGTCAACCCTTTAGACCTAAGTTATATCTTGGTCACCCTCGTTTAAGTGTATCGATTTCGCATTAGTCAACCCTTAGATCGAGGTTACATCTTGGTCACCCTTATTTGACTGTATTGATTCTACCTTGGTTAACCCTTTAGACCTAGGTTAAATATTGGTCACTCTGGTTTAACTATATCGGTTTCACCTAGTCAACCTTATACCAAGGTTACATCCTGGTCACTTCTCATTCGACTATATTAGTTCTATCATGGTCAACCCTTTAGACCTAGGTTACATCCTGGTCGTTCTTTATTTAACTATATCGATATTGCTCTGGTTAACCTTTCGGACCTAGGTTACATGCTGGTCATCCTTGCTTGACTATATTAGTTTTGCCCTAGTCAACCCTCAAACCTAGGTTAGATCTTGTTCACCTTCGTCTGACTGTATTGGTCCTGCCTTGGTTAGCCATCTAGACCTAGGATTACATCCTATTCACCTTTGCTTGATTGCATCAGTTTTACTCTAGTCAACCCTTTTAAATCTAGGTTATATCTTGGTTACCTTCGTTTGACTACATTGGTTTTGCCCTAGTCAGCCCTCTAGAATAGGATTATATCCTGTTCACCTTTGTTTAACTGCATTGGTTTTTCCCAAGTCAATCCTCTAGACATAGGTTATATCCTAATCATCCTTATTTAAATATATCAATTTTACCTTGGTTAACCTCTAGGCCTAGGATTTTATCCTGCTCACATTTATTTGACTGCATTGGTTTTGCCTAGGTCAACCCTCTAGACATAGGTTACATCCTGGTCATCTTTGTTTGATTATATCAATTTTGCCCTAGTCGATCCTCTAGAATCTGGTTACATCTTGGTCATTCTCATCTGACTTAATCAGTTTTGCCTTGGTCAACCTTCTAGACTTGTTTTTATCATAGTCTACTTTCCAATCTTAACCTAGGTCTTGCCCTCAGTTATTTATTTTTAATGAATACATTTAGTGAAGCTTTATTTTATTTATTTATTTTTTGAAAAACATTACCCTGTTCTTGATTCTCAACAACGGTTAAAAGAGGGAACTATAGACACCTAATTTTATCCTAGCCTTTTTTTTCTAGTAGTTTTAGTTATCCAAGACCGAGAATATGGTTGTCGCCTTGATAGAGGTCAATCTCTGCTAGGTAATTTTCACATTTTTGTAACTTCTTCTATCATACATAGATGGATGTATTGACACATGATAGAAAAAGTGCCATTTAAAGATCGATCTCAGATAAAAGGATGAATATTCGAAAGAAAAAAATTTGTTTTTATATTTTTTCGTAAAGCTCAAAAAATTTACTGTCGCATATTTTTACAGACACTTATGCAATATTTATGCCAATATGATTCCAAAGAAATCAAAGATATTCAAGAAAAAAAAACTAGTATTAGTGTTTTTTACCACAAGGTGTCAAATTATAAGTTTTGTTAATTAATTTTGAATTTTTACTGTATCACAAATATTATACTTATGAAATTGTTCTAGTTAAATTTATTTTGGATTTTAGAATTTCATCTTTTTATTTATGATAATTAATATTTTAGATAATATTTTGTTTTTAACCTATTTTATATAATTTTCAATGTATGCTTTAATATTTTCTCGATTTCAAAATACGAGCTTTCCTTTATTTATAAAATTTTTGGTAGATTTTCTTGAGTTTTGAACTTCAAAATTCTCTAAATATTTTCATTCAACCACCATTTTATATAAAGGTTAACTCATAAAATTTTACAAGTTTTGGATTTTAGTTGTTTTTTCCTTGCACATAAGACTTCTCAAAAATTTTTCTTGCATAATTCAGTACTTAAAATCTTTATAAAAAAATTTATTAATTTTACTTGACGCAAAATCTCCTTAATGAGCCTAAAAGTTTTAAATTTTGCAAATAGGCCTGTTAAGTTCAATAATTTCTCAACAAGCCTAATGACCTTACCAAGCTCATTTCATTCTCTAAAAGCCTACTAAGGCCATTTTAATCTCTACGTTTTCAACGAAGTTTGCTAACTTTTTTCTTTTTAATTTTATATCATTTATTTTGATTCAAATTTTTTTATGAAATTTTGATTGAAATTTTCATATGATTAAATTCTCAATTAGACTTATTATGTAGAATTTTGTTGAGTACATGAATTTATTTTGTATCATTTTTTCACAAAATTTCTAGTTAAGCTTTT
>JBBYHM010009816.1:0-11539 GCA_038381775.1 Adansonia rubrostipa
AACCCTAAATCATAATTTAGAGCATTTCAGAAATAATTTCGAGATACCCACCAAAATCAGAAATGATTTCATAAATAAACCATAAATCATTACATTATTGTATATTTCATAGTCATCAACAGTTCAATAAATCCAAACTCCTAAACATATGGTATTTTACTCATTGTTTTGTATAGTAAATGAATACCAAAATTTTCATATTTAATGCAATTTCGAAATAAATGAATAATAATCAAACCAACCCATCCTTCTTCCATATTGTACTTTTGCTTGCAAACCCAATTTCAATTTCACAAAAATAGAAAGCCACAAAAAACAATAATTCATTACTATAAAATAAAAATGCAATCTAAATCACTAAAACTAATTTTTCACTATCAACCACAACCATAAAGATATCTGTGAACTTCATTTAAACATGTTACATTAGTATTTCATTTTTTAATTTAGTTTTCTAACTTATTGAAAATATTTTTTATAACTTGTAAACAAAAAAAATTAAATATTAAATATTAATAATAAAAATGTCCTTAAAAGGATCATACCTGAACTTTTGTTGGGCTTTAGCTTTTCTCTTACTAATGGAATATGAAGAAAATTTGCAACATGGGGAAAGGGAAACTGGTAATAAGAATAGGAAGGGAGAGAAATGTGAAAAAATGGCTAAAGGAGGTGAGGGATTTGAGTTTGAACTTTGAATTTCATTAAGGGCACTTTAGTATTTGCAGTTTCCTTTTTAACAACTTTCATCTTTCCCATTTCCCTTTTTTATATTAGTTTTTTGTATTGAACTCGAGTGGAATTGAGTTTTTTCAAATTTTCCTGGAGTATCAACATTTTCCTTCTGCCTTCTTATGTAATCGGCCCACTGATGGACAGGTTTTCCTCTCACTCTCTCAAGGTCTTGATTACTACTAATGCATCTCCCTCCAGTGTAAACTTTCATAGTCCAATTTCTTCAGCAACTTCCAAAGCTTTAACAGCAGCCAATGCTTCACAAACAGGTGTATTATTCACCTTTGGATTTTGGTTGCTGCTCCTCCCAGAACAAAGCCTTCATGATTCCAGATGACAACTCCTAATCCTCCCATATGCTGCTGCTCCAAATAGGCTCCATCGAAGTTAATCTTATACTGGCTCGCAGGTGCTGGTATCCGTCGGACACAACTTTCAGCATAAACGCCCAGTGAAGAAAGAGATGGTTCTTGTTGAAACTCCCGTAACAAAGCTTTGGTGTTTTCCAAAATACACCTAACTTCATGCTTGATATGATTTTTGATTTCATTATTGCGCGCAAACCATAATGCCGAAAGTATCAGAATAAATCAATCCAGAGCTTCGTCCTTCAATTCTCTCATTGCGTTCTCCAACCAATCCACCCCTCTTTCATATTCACCGTTTGTGACGTTCAATGGGAACCTGTATAGCTGTAAGAAGGTTGCCGAGACACTGCAGTACTTCAATGCACGAATGTTGGTTGCTGGCAATCTATCATCAAGAGTCCTCGACGTAACCAATGTCTGTGGAAGCTGCGGAACTAAAATGATCAGTTTTAATAAACTTTAATTTGGGGGAAAGTAAGGGGAGAAGAAAGTTAAAATAGTTTTTAATTTATTAAATACCATTTTTACCCTCTTTGTATTTTATATCAGTTAGGAAATTTTTTTTTCTTTTCTTTATCTTCAAGTACTACAAACTTAGTCAACAATATTTTTAGTGTTTTCAATCGAATTCTTTTCTACACTATCTTAAATTGCTTTTATAAGTAATTTGATTTAATTTTCTTTTTATATTTTATTAGCTTTTGTCTTATACAAATATTTGTTTCCATTTATCTTGCATTTTTGTTGATTTTTGTTTTATAAGCTTAATAATTTCTATTTGAGTCTTATTTTAGAAATAATTTTCTTATCATATGTTATTTTATAAAAAAAAAGGTTATAATGGAAAAAAGTTATTATAATAAATCATTTCTTTTCCTTTTCACTCTTTAACCAAATAGTAGTCGATGGAGAACATTTTACCTACAATTCTCTTTACTATAATACTATAATTATCCAATCAGAATTAAGAATTATGTAAAGGTCCATCACTTATATACGTGAGCTCCACATAAATTTTTTAATGAACCTTACATAATATTAAATGTTAATTGATTAATTGTACTTGTAGGTGATATGCTCCCTAGTTGGTAAAATTCTTTTTCTCTATTTTTTATTAGTTTTAACTATCCAAATAAGAGATACATATATCATTTTCTTTCCTTAATCTTCTTCTCTCTTTGTTTCCTTTCCTTTCATTTCATTTTTTTTTTTGGTTATTATCTATTCAAATATAACATTGAGTTAAATAATAAAGGAAATAATAATGCATTTTGATAAAAAAAAAATGCATCAGTGTCTCAATTGTATTATCACTATTTTTAAAATGTAAAAATGAGACGAAATTTACAAATTAGGTATTACCTATAGAAGTAAAGTTTAAATCATAATATCTCCCAAGTCCAACATAATGATTAACCTTAATTTATTTAATAAAGGTTTGTTTAGGGCAAATTACTCAAGTTTTATACAATTGAATTCAATTACTAGTAATAGTGATTTTGAAACAAGAAAAATATATATTTTTCATTTTTAAAATTTTTTTCATTTTCTTTATTAATATATATTTAGAAAATTTAGATAAAGGCTAAAAATAGGTTTTTTATATAAATAATCTTAATTTTTTATTTCCCGTTATATGCTGTTTTCAAATTAATTCTCGAAATGTACTTATTTTAATGTAACGATTGAAACTCGCCGACAGAGTGGGTGAGTTTTCAAGGGGGCGAGTTCCCAATGTAAAGAAGAGAACTCAGCTACTGAATGGGGAGCTTTATTATGATTGTAGGTTATATTACAATTATGTTCTTAAATTTTTGTTAATTTTAGTTAAATGTAATGTAATTTTAAGTTTACATTTGAATAAATATTATAGATTTTTAATTTTTGATATGATAGTAATAATTTATGCAAATAGTTTAAGGTTACTGGGGGTTTAGGGTATATTGTGTGACTCTATTAAATTTAGTACAGATATTTGAATATACCAATATTAAATTTTGAATATAAAAATTTAAGCAACTCTGATTTACATGTAAGTATTAAATTTTACATTAACAAATTATTTACTAGCATTATCGTTGATGCGAACTCCCTCGAGGTGCCAGATTTGTAAGAACATTTGTTTCAACTATGACCTTTATTCCTACATAATCTGTAATGCTTTGGTTGGTGTCTCTCCCTATGGTCCATTTCATTATGAATATGACTTCATTTTGGCCGACTTTTTGAATCTTTTCGTATTTCTGGATTAGGACATAGTTGTGGACCATTATATGTGGACCAATAGTCTTCATGCCTGACAGGTTGAAACTCATGTTAATAAACATTAAATATAGACTTCAGTCAATAAACATTATCCACATATAGCACGCAATCTATATTGCATGAGCACAAGTAGCAATAACATGTGAACAAGGGTACCTTTGAGTTTGAAACTTCCCATAGTCACACCACCTCTCATTAAGGTTGACTTTGTAGTTAGAAGCCACAACTCCCTCCTATGGGTTTTCTAACTCTTCAACCAGAAAAGATTGATTTGCTCATGTAAACACATAAACAAGGTGGGAGTTAGCTTTTAGTTACTTTTTTGGCATGGCATCAGTGGCTGTTTTACAGTATGTGTGGCTTGCCTCCATCATTGCTATCTGCTTGTTCCCCATCTTAACAAATAGTTCAGCCAATCTAAAATATGTTGCTTAGACTAAAGCAGTTATGGGAAGATGATGAGTTCCCTTCAATAATGAATTTATACATTTATCTAGATTCATTGTCATATGTCCATAGCATTTCCTTCATCATATGATTGAGCCCACTTCTCCCTTAGGATCCTATCAATCCAATCGACCACTTTTGCATTTTTCCCACGAAGATTTTTATAGTACCACTGAAAATGAGATCATCTCAACTTGTACACTGTTAAAATTATATGTTACTTTACAAACTTGTCAACAACTTGTTAACAAAAATAAAAATTTAGGGTTATTTATAAGAGATTAAATAACCATAAATTCGAATGCAAACCCATGCCAACAACCTATCGACGTAAGTCCTTATTATTAAACCTCCTTCTGAAATTAGCTGCAATATGTCAAATACAATACACAAAATATACGTGTAGAGGTTTTCATGCACTACCTGAGTCTCTAATGACATATTTAATGGATTCATGTCGATTAGGAATCAAGCAAATGCTAGGTTGCATAGCAACATATCCATGTAAATTATGGAGAAAAAATGATCATACCTTCTTTGTCTCATCCTCCATAATTGCAAAAGCAATTGGTACAATGTTTTGATTGCCATTTTATGCAACAGCTAACAACAACATTCCTTGGTATTTTCCATGTAAAAATGTACCATCTATTTGCATAATAGGCTTACAAAAGGGAACGCCTTTAATGCAAGATTTGAATGTCTAAAAAAGCTAATGGAAAATATGCTTACCTTGCACCATTAGTTGACCGTTATATGCAGGTATGATTTGTAATTCCACTATTATGTTACGAACAAAATGTTGCATTGTACCTAACCATTTGACAAATCGTTGTAGGATTTATCCTAATGGCCAACAGTAAACAATTGCCTTTTACTTTGCTATCCATGCTTTCTTATAGGAGGTCATGTATCCATACATATTCCGTATCTTTGCAACCAAAACTGAAATGAAATTGGTCGAATTTGCTTGGACCAAAGCTAAAATGCATGACCATATCATGTTAGAATCTAATTTCATATGATCTTATGAAATTTTCCTAAATCTATAAATATGAGTGCCATTGTATTTTATAATCTCCCAAACTTGCTTTTTTTTTTTTTCAATATTGTTCCCCTTATACTTTAGTTAACCCTGGGCCATACATTGTACACATACCATGATATTTGGTTGGCGTAGATTCTATTAACTCTATAATCTATAGAGGTTTTGATATTTTAGTGCTTAATAGCTAAAATCACTGTCTCTTTCGTAGCAAATTGCATCCTAATACAGAGATCACCGATAGACGGATTCCAGGTTGAGCATACCTAATGTATGAGCATATTTTGAAAATTCTACCATGTGCATTGTGTCTAGATTGAGGATGCGCAATCGGATGCAAGCACAAACTGACCAAGAGGACCACTACCTCCCTCAGTAGATGACAAATGACGAATGTTGATATCAGCTGCAACATTTAGGTAAGAATCATTGTTGTCATCACTGTCATTAAATTGAGCATAATTTTTTGGCTTATTAAAGTCTCTGACATATTCACAATGAGGTCCAAATGATTGATCAGGATCAAGATCAGCATTAAATGAACTTGATCCTCTACTTTCCATTTTAAAACCTCTAATTGGAGATGCTATCATCATGAAAGTGTGTGGCGCATCATCTTCAATGGTAGGAATTATTGATGGGAAAAATAAATAATGAAAGGATTCAATGATAATCAACAGTTGTGCATCTAGAGGAGGTTGACATACAGGATTATCAAATGGTCATGACATTTTTGTGAGTATGCCACATACGCTATCGATATTTGAAGGCCCTCCATCATCATTAACATCCTCTAGCTCATCATATAACTTAATTATGCTAACATTAAGAAATTGTTGATAGGCATCAAACATGCATCTCACATCATTGTCATCTTTAACTAGGAAACTCTTATATTGGACACATTCTTCTCCCATAGAAATAGGAAGCCTACACTTGATCTTTGATACTTTTCTTCCATTCTTAGCTTTGATTTTTGCATTAATTTTGGCTTTTTGGTTGTGATGTCTTCCTTAGTACTAATGCTTTTTGGACAGTCACTTCAAAAGGTAACACCTTCTTCACCGTTGAAAATTTGTCAATTAAAGTTGACAAGTTCGACAAATCCATTGCTAATGTTGTTTAATGAACTTGTAAACAAATACTATTTCCATTAAATACCATCCAAATTATCAAATATAAACATGGAATATAAATTTGCTTTCAATGGTTTAACATATTAAAGTAAAACTAAATACCTACAATTGGCTTTAAAAATGCAAATAGATATCAAAAAAGAAATTGACGCTATTCATGTTCAGCAGAAAACAATAAAGACTAGAATGAAGAAGCATTATCAATAAACTTTACAAACAAATCTAGAACAAATTGAAAAGAAAATGACAATGAAAGTGAATGAAAATGAGAATAATGAACTAGAGTATTTATAATGGAGTAAAAAAAAATCTATGCATTAGTTTCATTTTTTTACACTCTGTCGTGTCATTAATCAACTTTTTTCTATCATGTCAGAAGGAATCTGATACGCCATGCATTTGTCACATCTTTTGGGTTTCAATATATTTACTAAGCATTAGTCAAATATTTTTTGTAGTGTCAAAAGGAATCTGATACCCAATGCATTTATTGAATCTTTTGGGTTTCAAAAAATTTGCTAGGCATTAGTCAACTTTTTTTAGTCGTATAAAAGGAATCCGTTGTACATTTTGTAATTTTCATATAACATTTTCAGGTTCTAAGAAATATATTATGCATCTTTTTTTAAAATAAAATCAATTTTTTAATGTATAGATAGTTTAATTTTAACCTATATATAGATTTTTAAATAAACTACCAACTAAAAATGATATAAATGATATAAATGATATGAAAACATGTTATATCAATGATCATAAATGATAAAAATTGAAATTATACAAAAAAGTTTAAATGATTAAAATACATATTATACAAATGACAGCAATGATAAAAATACATATTAAGCAAATTAATGTACATAAAACTCTATTAACGAGAGGTCATTTCATGTGGTGTTGAACAACAATGCTGAGCTCTCCTATTACGCGGTGGCAATATTCATCATTCAATATTCTCAGTTTCATTGCCACGAGTGCTCTGAGTTTAACATCCTCAGCCTCTTATTGTCATCGTCAATGCTTTTTCCTGCATGGCTTCTTCCTGAGTGGCTTTTTTCTGAATGGTTTCATTTACAATATCTGAAACCCTAAATTTACCACTCATAAATATACCCAAATCTACCGTACCCAAAAATGGACTCCAACTGTTAAGGAGCCAACACTTACTACACCATAAAAGGGATTCCATATACTCGTACCGCCATAAAATGAAACTAGGGTACCAAATTGGTATATGCTAGACAGATATGTTGGACCTGAAGTCTGCATTAGGAGGTCGGCATCTAGCCTACTTGTTGGTGGCTTCAGTCAATAACACCTATACTTATCATCATCTCTAGTGTGACTAAAATAATGTCAGTGACTTAATGATTATCCAAGATCACGTTCTAGTTCAGGATGACTAAATGACATCTTAAGTGTATTAAAATTGTGAACATCTGCCGAAGTAGGTTACCTTATCCTCTGACTAACTCTTGCGATGGAAAAATAAAAGGTTTACCTTGTTCACAAAACCATTTGATGCATTCATCTGATGGCTCAAAATTGTTGTTCATAATTTTAGAACTAGAAGCAATTATTATAGAACAGTTTTCCCAAAACTGGATCCATTTTCTATGCTTTTTGGCCTAGTTCTCTACATGATTACCACGTATGTCAATTTTCTGAACTCTGTCAAAGTTCACTAGTGTTTGGAGGATTGGTTGTTGCATCCCAAATTGGCGTAGGACCCTATCCATCTGGTGCCACTCTACAATTTCAAAGCATATTAGTGCTGTACTTACACGCTAAATATGGCTACTTTTGTACGCTTGCATTGGGAAGCATGCCATTATCTCATTAGAACGATATGACATCCATAAAAACTATAGAAATACATACAAATTATTACTAAACAATATTGTATCTGTTGGGTTAAATACACACATACTTTAATCGACTACATTAAAATATTTACCCTATCAAAGGTGATGCGTTCAAGTCTCTCTCTGATACTTTCAAACTTAGTTGGAGAAAATCTATAATCTTTTTGACCCTACTATGTGTTCAAATATATATAATTTTAATAATTTATATGTTAGTATAACCTCTACGGTAATGTAATATAAATGAAGTACTCAAGTTTATTACCTTAACGCAAGAGGGTATACAGGATGTGCACTAACTTTTAGTGCAAGAAATGGCATTCGATACCAAACTTATGACTGCAGCAGCCATAAAAAACCACTTATGTCATGGGTGCATTTAGTTGCAACCTAACAGAGTTTCCTATGAAGAATCTTAAATAGGCTAAACCCCAACGATAGTTTCCAACCTCCTTGAAATCTTGCAAAATTGGATGATACATTAAATGAAAGTTCTTTTCAACCAAATTATTTTTAGTCTTGAGCTTTCTAAACAGTTAGCTGGAAGAATCTCACCCAATAATTCAAGGCACACCTCACCCTATTCCAAGAGGCTTCCCCTATTACTGCCTCGCCATCAACTGGTAGTCCTAATTGAAGTGTAACACCTTCTAGGGTGACCATGCATTCACCGCATGAAAGATGAAATGTATGCGTCTCGGGACTCCATCGTTCAATCAAAGCTTTTATTAGTTTAAGCTCATATTATGGGGTTTTAACTAAAACTACATGGTAAAATCCAGATAGCCTTAGATAATTTACAATATAAATATTTGGTTTATCTAAAGCAAATTTACGCGATAGTAACTCGCAATCATAATCATGTTTAAAAAGTCATTAATTTTTTAGTTATAAAATTCTAAATTTGTAATATTTAAAAATTTGATTAATAAAAATTCAGTACTTCGAATAATACCCTTGACGATATATGAATTTCTTGTAATCTTAACAATGATGATGATGATGATGATGATGATAAAGCCATTATATTAATCTAAAATATGCCTATAGAAAACTTGAAATTCTTTTAACACTAAAATGACTTAATTTACCAAACTAAATCAACTTTTACAACAAAAAAACCTTACTTACAACATACATAAATTTCATCGTGATAATAAATGATAAAGTACATTATAATAAATTTCAAAGTTAAATATCATATTCTTATTCTTTAAATAAAAAAAATCTAAATCATGCTATAATCTTTCAAATAAATTTCAACTTGTACAAAAAAAACCTTAATTACAACAAAAAAAAATAAATCATGATAATAATAACTTACAATGTTAAATATCATATTATTTAAACAAAAAACCTAAATCAAACCTTAATTTTTCAAACAAAACACAACTATTAAAAAAAACTTAATTACAACGAAAATAATTTAATTATGATAATAAATTTCAAAGTTAAATTTTAAATTGTTTATTTTAAAAGTTAAATCATACCTTAATTAGTGTCATCAAATTTCAACTTTTACCAAAAAAATTTAGCAGCAACAAAATTAAATTTAATCATAATAATAAATTACAAAGCTAATTATATTTTAATATTGCAAGAATATTTTTACAAATAAAAATAAAAATACCTTAAAAAATTATACTAAAATTTTTCTATATACGAATATTTAAACTTCAAAAAAATTTTTAGCTCTCTTCCTTTTTGATATGAAGAAAAGAGCTTCAAAGACTCTATTTATAAAAAGTCTGAAGCTCTTCCTTTTCTCTCTTTCCCTTAATAATTTTAAGCGTCGCAGATCCTGTTAAAGATAAAGTTTGTGACCTTTACCTTACATTGATTCTATCAAGGTCATGGACTCTAAAAAAAAAAAAATAGGCCATGATCTTGCCATTGCCTCCCCAAATAATTAAAGGAGGTCAATAGGGGCGAGTTCCTAATATGGATTTTCTTCTATTGAGAACTCGCCTTTTATACAGTGAAACTATATAAGGGGCAAGTTCTAAGTAGATATATAGTTTCACTATCTCAATTATTGTGTTGATAAATTCTCAATACGAATAAAAAAAAGGCACATTTCAAAATTAATCTCAAAATAAATTATAATGAAAAATAAAAAATTATGATTATTATTATAAAAAAATCACTAAAAATATCTTAACGCATTAAAATAATAATAATAATTATAAATCAAGAAAAATAAAAGAAAGAAATTTCATTAAAAAAATATGATATCTCTCTCTCTCTCTCTCTCTCTCTCTCCAATTTTAGCCGGCGTAAAAACCAATAAAAGCAAAGAAAAAATAGAAAGGGCAAGAAAGGAAAAAAGTCAAAAGAGAAAAGGCCTTCGGCTCCTTTATAAGAAAACGAAATCCAATCTAAAGCAAAGCCCCGTTCCTATTTCAACGAAACTCTAGCCTCGAAAATCCTAATCAGTTTCCCTTTCCCATAAAAAAACGTCAGCCAATACCATGGCCACCACTTCCCCACGCGAGGAAAATGTCTACATGGCGAAGCTCGCAGAGCAAGCCGAGCGCTATGAGGAGATGGTTAAGTTCATGGAGAACGTCGTCTCCGCCGTCCCGGCCCCCGACGAACTCACCGTCGAGGAACGGAATCTCCTCTCCGTCGCCTACAAGAACGTGATCGGTGCACGCCGTGCCTCCTGGCGGATCATTTCCTCCATCGAGCAGAAGGAGGAAGGACGTGGCAACGCCGATCACGTCTCCGTCATCCGTGAGTACAGGGCCAAAATCGAGGCCGAGTTGTCCGAGATTTGCGCCGGAATTTTGAATCTTCTCGACGAGAAGCTGGTTCCGGCCGCCGGGAGCGGAGATTCCAAGGTCTTTTATCTGAAGATGAAGGGAGATTACCATAGGTACTTGGCTGAGTTCAAGACTGGCGATGACAGGAAAGCCGCTGCCGAAAATACGCTCACTGCGTATAAATCTGCGCAGGTATGTTTGGAATTTCAGTAATTTCCTTTCCGATCCGGTGCATTTGTTTGGTTAATTTTAAATGTGAATTGTGATGAATATGTTTTGTGTATAATTGTGGAATAATTTGATTTGGGGGGCAATGTAGTTTATTGGTCTACTTTTGTTCATTTCTTACCTTAAAGATCGGGATCTGCGTTGAATTATGTAATTTGATTAGGAAACATAAGCGTTGGAAGACATTACATGGGATCACAATAGAAAACTTATGAAAATTAGTAGGAAATATGGTCTTAATAATATGGATTTCGAATTTGGTTAATATTTTCTACGATTATGTCATAATTCTGTTTAAGGATATTTGATTTCAGTCTACTTGTTTATGTTTAATTTATGTTTCTGCATAGTTGAGTTTCTTGTTGGCCCCAAGATAAATTGTGTTTATATCTTAACCATAGTCGCTTATATCCTCAGCCCCTGACAACCTAAGATTGTAAAATCCCTTCGGTGTTATGTATTGATTCGAGTCCTAAACGAGCCTTTTCTAGTTAGATCACAAATTGATGCACTTGCCGGTTATATAGACATGTTACTGCTATTGTTTTCTTTAAAGACTTGAAATCAGTCTGGATCTTTTTTTAAAAAAAAAAATTTTAATTCTAACATTTACATTTAAATAGAAGATATTTACCTTTGGTTTTGGAGTATTTTAAAGTGATCGTGATTTGTGTTTTGTCCATAG
>JBBYHM010009836.1:0-11536 GCA_038381775.1 Adansonia rubrostipa
TAAATTCCAATAGTCCATTCCTTTTCTTTATCATTGCATTGAATGATCCATGTTATGTTACTGCATTTATTGTCTTATTAACATGATTTCTTTGTGATGATTATTTGCATTCATGTTTTCCAATCACTTCAAATAAAACTAAAGGTAATGTGCCGCATGGTTATCTCTTCAGTGCCCAAAGTGAAATATTCCATTTTCAAAGTAAAATCCAGAGGTCATTTTTATCGAAAATCTCTATATTCCCCATCTCTCCGGGGCATATATAAGATTATATCTTTTTCATCAAAACCTGGATTTGTATTTTTATAAGATTCATGCATTAAAAGGGGTTATATCGAAATAAAGATAAGTTAAGATCGAAAGAATCAAAACTGAGATAATACATAGCTAGTAAGGTACCGATTTCGGGCGTCACAAAGAGGTTTATACCTCATCGCATGTAAGCAACTCTCAAACCCAAATAGCGAATCTTTGCACTATGTAGACCACAGGATCGATGTTTTGAGTTTCGTAACTTAAAACATAGGTTTAAATAGGCATCTGATCATGCCTAGCCCAAAATGATCAGTGGCAACTCCAAACTTTGGCCATTTTATGATGGTCATCCAAGACCAATAAGATGAGCGATTCATCTTATGGTCCCCCTCACTGTACCACAAGTTGAGAATCCATATATTCTCATTTTCATCACATCGCCAAAGAAAAAGTCTTGATCAACAAGACATTCCAAGTTAGAAAATATTTTAAGTCGTACGCACTTATAGATCCACGAGGATCCACCCCGGGGTACGTTGCAACAATAATTAGTCAAGGTTTTGATCAAGTTTTGGGATTCATCATTCTGATATTTTCTTATTCAATCAACATGACATCATTCAAACTGTGTAAGAGATTTTAACTTTTCTTAGGATTGGGCCTTTGAAGACGAGGCCCATCTATTGTAAATAGTGCAATCAACTAGCTTCCATAAAAAAGTTAAGTCAAATTTTGGATATGGATTTCAAAGCCCACCAACGACATGTAGAGCAGAAAGGGAGCACTAGTGTCATTTCATTGCAGTTTCTATGAGAATATATTCAAGTGCGATCTGACACTGAGAAGGCTCTAAATGCATTTGCTTTTGCTATACACAGGATGGTTTTCTTCCCGAGAGTGTTAGGGCATATGAAGGCCACAGTAGTGGATTTATTTGACCAGTTAAAAAAGAATATGCATTTAGCGCTAGCAATTCTAGCTAAGATGATTCGAGCACTCAATGCCGAAAAGAAGTTCAAGGGAGATTCTTTGGAAGTGCTCTGTTATTAAAAAGTCAAACCCTACATCTCATATTCCATCATTCTTTAGCAATTCATCAAAAAAGAATGCCCCAAGTCTAAAATCAAGAAAAATAGGTTGAAACTCTTAAGAACTTGGCTTCCAATGACATAACCTGGAGGGCACCTTGGTTTTCACAGTATCAGTGTGGTAATCTGCTTTATGTGCCTTTACTTGGCATATAGGGCATTATGGGATAAGCACCATTAGTGGTTCGAAGACAATATGGGTGGTAGCAGTTCATCCTCATGACTTCAAATTTAGCTAGTGTAAACCTAGAATATTAGTGAGAAGATTATAGAAAGTTACTTCAGACAGGCACTTTACATTGAAGGGAGAGGCATCAGTCAAGGTTACGCGTATACACAAATAAGAAAATTCCAAGACATAATGCTTGGGGAGAGTCCGGGGCTGTAACATAATTATTCTTGGCTCAGATAGGACCATTCCTCAAGTATCTATCCAACCAAAGCCTATCATGCCATCCAAGATTGATTTGATTAAAGAGGAAGCTGTCAGGGAAAAAAAGAGAACGAGTAATGAGAATCATTAACTCCAAGAGGAAGTGACATTTACGAGTGAAGATGGAAACAAAAGGAAAAGAAGTTGAAAGAATGGAAAAAAAGTATAATCTAATGAAGAATGACTAGATTGAACAAAACAACAAGATGAAGCTTGTTAGGATATTCGAGAGTTCCAACAGCACTACTATGGGAATTAAGGAAGAAATATGTAAACTTAGTGAAATGTTGGGAATTAGAAGGCTAAATTTTTAGGGGTAGAAGCTGAGCAAGATATTTTTGAAAAAAAAAACAAAAAAACATGTTAACACACATTTCCAGTTAAAGAGGTTTATTGAAAAGAATGAATGACTCCAATCTACCTTAGACAGAGAGCACGAAATGTTATCTTGTCTGCTTGAAGAAAGATAAGGCCTTATGATAACTTTTGTGAAGATGAGACTAGAACTGCAACACAAAAGAGATGACATTCGCGCCTAGGTACAAGCTTACCATGATCTAAATACATATTGGGTTGATAAACTATGATGGGCTGCAGAGGATGGCAAAAGGTGGGCAGTTAATTCTTTTTGTTGATAGCTGTGCATAGATCATCTCACAGAACAGATCCACTCAGCCGTTATCTGAGCAAGAAAATGGTAGAGAGAATTAAAGTCTTATAGATACAGATTAACCTCATAAGAAAATATAAGCATATTATACTTTAGTTTTTAGTTGAGGCTTAGAACCAATATGATTAAGTTAAGACTTCCTTGCATTTAATCCTTACATGACCAACAATGTGAAAAAGTTAAAGGAATTTTGAGTTCAAAAATTTTGTTAAAGTAAATGTCTCTGTAAATGCATTTATATGCTTATACTATGCATACATATACCCATACATATACACACATATGTACATATATGAATGATTATTATTTTCATTAATTCATAAATAAAATATTAATTAACTCAAAGAAGTTTGGAATTTTATTAAGGTTGCAATATTGCAACCTAAAGAGATCAATTCAACCATCACCCACTCATTGATACTATACTAGATTCAGAACAAGAAGAATGGGTGAAGACCACTTGGCAAGGTTGGGAAGATTAGAAGAAAGTCACCGACAAGCCCAAGAGGCCATGATGAAAAGGCAATAAAAACTACAAGCTCAAATCATAAGGACAGTGGAGCTATTGATGGCAAAAAAGCCAGTTTGCTAACACCTAGAGGTAAATATTGATACTTTTGCTAGGGGATCCAGGGGGTACCAGTTGAGGAATAAACATCTAACACTCAAAATGCATAGCCCACTGATTCCTAAAATGTGCAGTAAAGTATCCTTACAGCTAAGCTACAGCTAGTCATATTATTATTCCTGATGCCTTTTTGCAAGAAGTGAGCGTAAGAACCATAGTTGCTCAAGAAAAATCAGCAAGCCATAGTATTGATGAAGAAGAAAAGCATAAATAGAAGGGCAAAGAATAGGCTAAAGTACAAATTGAAAAAAAAAATTACAACTTCTTAAAAGAAGGCGAAAAGCCATTAAAAGGGCCAAACTATATAGCAATGTGGACATTCAGGATCTCAAGCTAGTACCAAATTTAGTTCTCTCATCAAAATTTAAAATGCTTGAGTTTAAAAAGTATAAAAGCACCTCTTTCCCTTAAGCACACATCAAAATGTGCATTAGGAAGATGGCAAGTTTTGCCTAGAATAACAAGCTTTTGATTCACTATTTTCAAAAGAGCTTGTCTGGATCTGCACTAAGATGGTACAATGTTCCAATTCGTACTTAAATTTAATGCTAGACTGACTTGGCCAATGCATTTCTTTAATAATATAAACACATGGCTGAATAGGTGCCTAATAGACTGACTTTCCAAAACATGAAAAGAAATCTACAGCATCTTTTGAGGAGTATACACAAAAATAGAGAGACATGGCCTCTCAAGTTTAACATTCATTGACTGAGTAAGAGAACGATGCTATTCATGAACACCTTATGTCCCTTCTACTATGATAAGTTAGTAAGGAATACGACGAAGAATGTTTTCAATCTTGTTATTTATGGAGAGATGATTGAGATAGCTATAAAGGTTGAAAAAACTATGACTGGGGAGTCCTTTGCTAAAAAACGTCAAGATCTAGAAAGAAAAAAAAGGCTCTGTCTGTTAACTATACTAGTCAGCTTTACTGTTAAGGACCTCATCCCTATTATCAAAACTAAAGACAGCAATCCCAAAATACATACTTCTTTTATATAACTCAAACATTAACTCCAATATCACCACAGACTACCATTCTAAGCCATCCCTCACAAACCAGCCAAGACCCAATGTCAATCCAACAACTCAAAGAGCTAACGAACCTAGACCCTACTATCATCCCTTTCTTTACTCTTATAAGGAAATGTCTGATAAGCTCTTTGAGGCATGATTAGTGGCCCTTATTTTTTTCAAAACCATATAAGGGTAATTACCCTAACTATTGTGACCCAAATCTGCATTTTAAGTATTAGTAGTAGGTCATTCTATTAAAAATTGTTTGGCCTTCAAGCAAAAAGTCTAAAGTCTTCTTGAGAGGGGTGCATTTTGATTCGATAACACCCCAGAACTTAATATGGTAGCGAATCCATTACTTGATCATCCTAGGCTCGGGATGAACACTTTGATTGTTGAAGAAGAGTGACAAAAGAAGTCAAAGGTCCAAGAAGTTAGAGCTCCAATAGAAAATGTATGGGTAATCCTGACTGAAAGTGAGATCCTAGGTCAAAATCATGAAAGCATCAAAAGTTGATTTGATCCTGACACTAACTTTTGCAAATTCAACATAACTTTAAGACATACTTTACAAAGTTGTTTGGACTTTTTAGCCATGATCAAAAAATGATTAACAATGGTGAAATTAGGTTATATGAAAAAGCCGAACTAGGGGAAGAAATAGCAGTTAACATGATCTGTGATAGATCATCACAAACACCCTATGGCATTTGTCACCCTTTTATCATTCATTGCAACTAACTAAAGGCCACACTTTCTAAGATCAAAATTACTCCCAAACTTATTATCAGAGCACCAGCACTATTTCCATATCAAAATAACAAATAGGTACCGTGGAAATATGATAGAGTGAAAACAATTTTAGAGGCTAGTATAAGCTAATTGGCTGCTGTCGACATTACTGAGGTAAGTTATGTGACATAAAATAGTCATATCTAGGGTCTAAAAACTAGTGAAACCAGTGCCAAAGAAAAATCAAAGGGACAAACATCCAGAAAAGTAACAGTTATTAAAGATATCCTAGTGGAAGTGCAAGAACCAATCAAAGAAAATAAGATGACTGAATTCCTTAAGTTTATTAAACACAGTGAGTACAGTAAACTAAAATAGTTGAAACTGGCAAAGATTTCTCTATTAGCCATATTACTCAGCTCAGAAGTACATTGGAATGCTTTGTTGAAAATCCTCAACTAGGCTTATATTCCTTAAGACATCTTCATAAATAAATAGGATCACCTGGTAAATAATGTTATCATTGACAATTTCATTTCATTTAGTGACAATGAAATCCAACCAGGGGGCAACACTTCAACAAAAGCTTTCCACATAGCAAACTTACTAATGAAAGCTCTCTATATTACAACTTACTGTAAAGGGACCATATTACCCAAAGTCCTCATTGACAATGGATCAGTTTTAAATGTGATGCTACTAATCATGTTGTCTCACTTACCAGTTGCTGCCAGCCAAGTCAAGCATAGCCATATAGTCATTAAGGCATTTGATGAAACAAAGAGAGAAACTAAGGAGACAATTTTGATCATTTTAAATATTGGCCTAAGCCCATTTGAGATTGAGTTTAATGTAATAGACATTGTCCTAGCACAACTGTTTACTGGGACAACTATGGATTCATTCTACTGGGGCTGTCCCATCATCTCTACATTTAAAGTTAAATTCCTAATTAATAAAAAGCTCATTAGCTAATCTAGGGAAAAAGACATCATAGCTATGACTTCTACAAAAATCTCTTATGTTAAAGCAAATGTCAAAGTTGAAGAATGTTCCTTCAGATCCTTTGAAATCATTAACACCACCTTTGTTACAAAAGAGTTTATAATCCCAAAACCCAGACTTTAAAAGAGCACCCACAAGGGTCTTAAACTTACAATTAGGAAAAAAGCCTAAGTTGGAAGGGGGCTTGAGAAATATTTGTAAGGGATCAGTCTGTCTATCAATGTCATTGGCAAGAAAGACAAGCATAGATTGGGCTTAAAGCTAGAATGGAGAGAAAAGAAGAAATTTGAGAATAGGTTTCAAAGGAAAAAGCTATCCCAGGCCATTGGTTAACAGTTAAGCTAAAAATTACCCTTTTATCGCTTAATAGATGAAATTTTCTGCCATAGAGGGGTTGTTAATCCATGCATTGAAAAAAAAAAAACCAAAGGCACCATTATGGTTATTAATAAAAATTAGACCCATACTAAGGAAACCATAGTGTTTAGGCTGATTTCAAAGTAATTCAAAAAAGTGATTTTGTCATCTAAGAATATTTTCTGTAAAAACTTAAAATGTCAAATTATCATTTACAGAAATGAAATGCACATGACCTTTTGTCTATGCCTAATTTCTTTTATACTAATTTTTTCCCTTTTACATACACAAACACAAATCATGTCATATATTTGTTTACCCATTTCTTTTTTTCTTTTTACCTTTACAAATTTCCTACTCAAAAAGAAATGGATGATCCTAATCACGATTTAGATATTAATTTTGAATGAATTGTTTGCTTGAATAAGATTGATTTTGAAAAAGATGTTGATGATCATGCTTTTCCACCTGATCTGCTAAAAATAATTAAGTGAGAGGATGAACAAATAATATCTCATGAAGAATACATACAATGATAAATTTAGGGGATGATGAGGATGATAGAAAAAAGTTAAAATAGAGATTGCTCTGATGCCCACCAATAAGAAAAAACTAATAAGTTTGCTTTAAGAGTTTTGAGATGTTTTCACATGGTCCTACCAAGACATGCCAGGACTGGATACAAAAATCGTGGTCTACAAATTAACTCTAAAACCAAAATGCAAAAAGGTTCAGCAGAAGTTAAAAAGAGTGAAATTAGAAATGCTTTTGAAAATAAAAGAAGAAGGAAAGAAACAATTCAAGGTTGAATTTTTCAAGGCAACAAAATACCTGAATAGATTACAAATATTGTCCTGATTCCCTAAAAGAATGGCAGAGTTAGAATATGTAGCTACTAGGAACTAAATCAAGCGACTCTAAAAGATATTTTCTTTCTTCTCTACATAGAACTCTGGTTAATATGCTACAAAGAATTGTCTATTTTCTTTCCTGGATGGATTTTTAGGGTATTGTCAGATAAACATGGTACAAGAAGACATGGAAAAGACCACATTTGTCACAATATAGGCAACTTTCTATTATAAAGTAATGCCATTTTGATTGAAGAATCTTGAAGTAACTTATCAGAGGTCAATGGTCACTATATTCCAGGATATGATCCACAAAGATATAGAGGTCTATATGGATAACATGATTTCCAAGTCACCCTTGAGGAGGGACACGTTATAGATTTATGAAAACTATTCAGAAGACTGAGAAAGTATTATTTGTAATTGAATTCGGCAAAATGCACTTTTGGTGCAAGGTCTAGGAAATTATTAAGCTTCCTGGTGAATGAAAAGGGGATTCAATTTGATCTGAATAAGATTGAAGCCATCCAAGAATTACCATCCCCATGTATGCAAAAAGAGGTGCGAAGGTTCTTGGAGAGGTTGAATTACATTATTAGATTTATATCCTAACTCAAAGATAAATATGATCCGATATTTCAATTTTTGTGAAGATAAAACCTTAATGAATGGAATGACAAAGGCTAGAAAGCATTTAAAAAAGTTATGTACTGTCTCTATAATCCACTAGTATTGGTACCTTATATACTGGGAGGACCTCTAATTCTATATTTATCAATATTTGAAAGGTCTATGGGCTGTGTGTTAGGACAGTAAGATAAAACAGGAAGGATGGAGCAGGTGATTTATTACCTTAGCAGAGAATTCCTTGACTATGAGGTGATTTATTAGTCCATGGAATTAAGGCGATCTTGATATCTTTGGGAGGGGACTATTACCTTTTCACCACTCAGCTAGACTTTGATTGTATAAATAATGTAGCAAAATCTGAAGCATTGTCATGGGACTCCAAGTAGCTGTAGAAAGAAAAGCTTAATTATTAAAAGTATATAGAGACGCGACTTTGGTGATTTATCAATTGTGCGAAGAATAGGAAACTCAAGAGTTAAAGATGCAACAGTACAGAAGGCTGATCCTAAAATTACTCAAAGAGTTTGAGGAAGTGGAATTCATCCATTTGTCTTGAGATGATAATAAAATGGTGGATGCTACCTAGCCTTGATGTTCAAAGTAAATGAGGGGTAAGAGGTAATGCCAGTTAATATGAGCATATACAAGTCCCTTGCATACTATTGCAATGTCAAAATAAAAGCAAATAGCCTTCCATGGTATCATGACATTAAAAGATATCTCAAGGATTGAGTATATCCGAGCAATGCCTCTGAAACTGATAAAAGAACTTTAAGAAGGTTGGAAATGAATTTTATCCTAGATAGAGAGATTCTTTACAAGAAAAGTTGTGATTAAATGCTGCTAAGATATATTGACGCTCCTAAAGCATAGAAGATTCAAGAAGAAGTGCATAAGGGGATTTACAAAATCCATGTGAATGGATGAAGAATGGCGAGACAAGTTATGAGATTGGGCTACTTTCGAATAACAATAGAGGGTAATTGTATTAACTATACCCTAAATTATCATAATTGCCAAGTCTATATTGACAAGATCCATGCACCACCTTTACCATTACATGTCATAACTGTGCCATGGCCTTCTCTATATGAGGCATGGACATTATTGAAAGAAGTGCCCCTTCAAATGTCAGCATTTTATCTTAGTGGCTATCCATTACTTCACTAAATGGGTTAAGGCAGCCTCCTATACAAGTGTGACAAGGTCAAGAGTAATAAACTTCTTAAAAACCAACATCATTTGTTAATTTGGGATCCCCGAAAGAACTATAACAGATAATGCCTTCAATTTGAATAATAAATTAATGACAGAATTATGTAATTAACTTAAAATTTCCCATCAAAATTTGGTGACATATCATCCTAAAATGAACAGAACCATGGAGGTAACTTATAAAAATATTAAGAAAATTATAAAGAATATGGTAGAGACCTACAAAGATTAGCATGAGAAGCTTAACTTTACCTTCTTTGCGTACCAAACTTTGGTCTGAACTTCAACTATAGTAACGCCCTATTCATTAGTCCACGGCACAGAGGCTGTCTTACTAATTAAGCTGAGATCCCTAGACTCTAAGTTCTCATGGAAACTAAGTTAGATAACTAAATAGGTTCGAAATAATTATGAGCAGCTGTATGTCATTGAATAAAAAAGGCTAAAAGCTATTCAATATCGGTAGATATACCAAAAAACAATGATGAGAGCACGTGATAAGAAAATTCATCCTAAAAAATTCCATGAAGAAGAATTGGTACCGAGAAAAATTTTGCCCGAGCAAAAAGATCCTTGAGCCAAATGGGCAACTAATTGGGAAGGGCCCTATGTAATCTAAAAGGTATTTTTAGGAGGAGCAATATTGGTACAAATGGATGGAGGCATTTTACGAAACCCTATTAAATCGAATAATGTAAAGAAGTATTATGCATAAAAGGTAATATTATAACAAAAATGGATGAAAACCTAAAAAGGCATCTGTTCCTTAAAATTCAGATAATAACCCAAAAAGGGCATTCATACAAAGGCGGTATAAGGGAAAGGCTTCAAGCTAAAAACCTAAAATGGTGGCTTAATCATTTAAAAAGAATGGCCAAAGCATAATTTGCCAAAAGGTAAAGTTTGAAAAAGGTATGGTATGATCAAAAGCATTTTCAAGAGATGGATTTACACAAAAGAAAATATTCCATTCAGGAAAAATCTTTGAAGAACTGAATAGGAGATTCCATTTATTTGAGTAATATCCAAATCTCTTTTGTACTTTACCATTATTTCTATAAAAGAGCTAATATTGTATCATTTTTCATTATTTCTTACAAGTACATATTTTCATTCATACTTTGATTAGACGATCTTTTTAACCATACTAACATTTTTGCTAAATGATAATTAACAATTTAAGGAAATGGAAATTGACAAAAAGTTGACAAATTGATTTTTTTTTTTTTTTTGCATTACTTTGGAATAAAATCAAAACATTGTAGGGATTTTATTTATATTCCAAATTTTTTCGGATATTATAGGAAGGATTAGTGTGGACAAATGACATTCTTGAGTAGAATCTTGATAAAAAAGAAGTCAAGTCTTTTTAGATGATTCCTTAGAAAAAAAGATTAAATATTTGATTCTACAATTATTAGGTTATCTTTACTGTTATCAGTTTGTTTCAGCTGTTGATAAGAAATTTTAGAAACCATATATTCCCCATCATGCTTTTTTTTAGCTTATCATCAATTTGTTTTAGCTATTGATGGGAAATTTTAGAAACCACATATTCTTCATCATGCTCTTCTTCTTTCACATGTTATTAGTTTATTTCTGCTCTTGATGGGAAATTTTTAGAAACCATATATTCCTATCATTCTCTTCTTCTTTAACCTGTTATCAATTTGTTTCGGTTGTTGATAGAAATTTTAGAAACCATAAATGTCCCATCAAGCTTTTTTTTACCCTATTATCAATTTGTTTTAGTTATCGACGAAAATTTTAGAAACCATATATTCCCCATCATGTTCTTCTTTTTCAACTCTTAGATGATATTTATGCATCACCTAGTTTGGCTTCTTAGGTTTTGATACTCTATTAAGGTTTACCGATCATCAAGAAAAAAAAAACATTACAACTTTTCCTAAAGGTACCTTTAATCCCAAAAATAAAAGCAAGTGTATATTGTCTACAATGATATCTAAAACTGTCTTCAAATTTAAGTTCAAGTGTTGGCTCCCTTCTGCCAAAAGAAAAAAAGATCCCCAATGCTTTCTAAAGCTGCCTTCAATCCTTAAGTGAAAGTATGGGCCATTCCACCAAATAAAGAAGAAAATATCTGTCACATTTTCTAAAAAGATACATTCAACAACAAAATAGGTTGGATCAGACATTGATAAGAAAATTAAATTATGAAAATTCATCATATGCATTCTTCATGCATTTGCATTCATATTTAATAATTTGCAGATCCAAAGTTAAAAATGATTTGGAAAAAGCTTTTCGATATGTTGATTGTTTCAGAACTGAAAGGTAAATTCGTACTTTTTCAAATAACTCAAATATCAATCCATTTCACCGTAATTGACTATACCAGTTTTGCCATGGTTAACCTTTTAGACCTAGGTTACATCCTGGTCATTCTTGTTTGACTGTATCAGTTTTGCCTTGTCAACTCTTTTGACTTAAGTTTTGCCCTCGTCAACCCTTTTGATTGTACTAGTTTTGCCCTAGTTAAACATTTAGACCTAGGTTACATCCTAGTCATTCTTGTTTGATTATATCAGTTTCACCCTAGTCAACCCTCTAGATGTAGGTTTTGCCATAGTCACCCTAATTGACTATACTAGTTTTGGCCTAGTCAAAGACTTAGGTTTTGCCCTG
>JBBYHM010009877.1:0-11533 GCA_038381775.1 Adansonia rubrostipa
AACAAATGAGCATAATTTATTCTTATATTTTTTTAACGGCTAAAAACGACTAATAAGTTTTTAAACATATATTTATTTTATTTATTTAAATTAATTAAAAATTAAAGTTTATGCAAAATTAAACTATGAATATTTTAGAGAGTAATCGATGTACCTTATGTTATATGCTTGATTTTTATCATGCATATACATATATATGTTTGATGATAAAAATGATTGATTTCTCTAACTATAAATTTTAAAATCACTTATCAAAACAGTACTTGAATAAAATCTTGTTTTATAAAATACATTTATAATTATAATAAATTTATAGTAACAAAATTTTGAAGATAATGGTAAATTTTATAATTATAAATGTAGAATTTTTTATAAATTATTATTAAGTATAAAAATTATATAATTCTGTAAATATCAACTTTATAATATCTAATTGAAATAATATAATTATATCAAAAAAATATAATAGTTTAAAAAATTAAATTATAATTAAATATTCAATTATATGTTTTCAAAATTATTAATTAATTAAAAACTTTATTAATAAAATTTGTTGCAATAATTTATAATATTTATATTTTAAATAATTTACGTGTGTCTTCACATGTTGAAAAAACTAGCATATATATATATATATATAGATGTGCACTAGCCACTAGTTCTTGGCTCTCATTTTTCTGAGAAAAAAAAAAGAAACTTTCGATTTTGATTTGTTTATTTCTTCACAATCTTGAGTTAATTTCAATGTTGATTTCAAATTTGTTAAAACTCATTTTCTTCTTGATTTCTTTGCAATTTTTTATTTTATACTTGAGATGGTCAAAAATTAAATTTGATAACTGAAACTGAGAATTTGATATTTTACCAACAAATCATGTAATTGTTGACAAAAATGAAATAATATTGATTCATAATTCATACAGTTCATTGTTGATGAGTAGTGCCTTATCTCTTACAAGATCATCCATTTTCTCTATTTTCATTTTCAACATTTTCTACCAAGCAATAGTATGGCCTGTCCCTTGTCTACGTTTGCTTCCATGTTACCCACATCATCCATTAACCCATTTTTAATCCAATCCCTTATTAGCTGCTCCTTAAGGATTCGTGAATCTTCGGGATACAATGTACAACTGAGGAAATAGTTCTTTCGATCATTCAATCGATCGTAGCTAAATCGCAGTTGCTGATGTACTGTGTCTTTACCATCGATGATGTTCGATGTATTCCGGTTCAATTCTTCCAACGCACGCTACTGGCAACTGTAACTATTGCCAATGGCCAACTGGCACAACGCTCAGCTATTTATCTTGCAACTGGGATTAAAACTGCAGAACTTGTTAGATTTCGACCAACCTTCTTCGAGAACAATGTCCATGCGTCTGCGTCAGAAAGTGGTTCCGTTTTTTTATTTCTGACAATCCATGCGTCGACGTACATCCGATGATCGAGTTGTTTGCAGTAATTGACTCCCATTACTTGCAGAAGGCTCAGGAATTCCAACTTCCTGCAGGGAAAATTTCTCCCATTCATCATCTAAGATTAAAGCACACCAGCCCTTCCCATTCATTTCATCAAGTTTGGTGGTATCTTAGGTTCAGATTACTTTTATTTCATAATTCGAGTTTGACAATTAAGTTTTTTGAATTTAATCAGTTCAAATTTGAATTTTTTTTATCTCAGAATGGACAAATTAGAATTGTTTATCTTTTATAATCAAATTGAATTAAATCGATGTGCAGCCAAAGAAAGTGTTCTGATCAAATTGTTTAAAGGAAAGCAGAGATGTTGAATCCTATTAATAAATAAGTTAATGAATTCCATTTTCGGTCCCTTTCAATGTTTATTGATAGTTTATGCGAGACTTTTTTGTCCTTTGCAAGGTCCGTTTTGGAGGCTAGTTTTATTATTGGGAATTTTTTTTCTTCTTTAATAGAAATCATTGATCTACAAAAATGAGATAAAGAATTAGTTAGAGGTATCTATTGGCTAGATCGGATTACGGTTTAAAAAATTTTGAATTTTTTGCTTAAGCTTGACTCAGTCTATCCATATTATCTATATTTACTATCCATAATTAATAAAAAATTTAATTTTTATTAATATTTATATATTTTTAATTAAGTTTAAACAATTTTTTTTATTATTAAATATCAATTCGAGCTAGATCGAATCGACTCAAATTAACGAAAGGTCTGTTTAAGGCTCAATTTGAACAGACTAACTTTTCTAAAGTGGATAACTCAACTCGTAAATAGATCAAGAGCCGGTCACTGATGGTGTCTTATATAAGTAGGGAAAGTAAACCAATAAGCTCCATTTCTTAAACATGTCCATAAAGAATTCTGTTAAGAAAGGTTCGCATATGTTACTAAGTAATGTAAAAAAAATAATAAAAAAAATAAAAGCAAGATAAAAGTTACCATTTGTGAACTTCAACAATGTTTTTGCTCTTAGGGTATTTTGTGCCTGCCCTTGACTCACTTAAAACTTTACCAACCTTCAGCTAAAACAGAGAAAAACCAGTGCCTGGAGGCTTATAGAATGCGGTGATGAAATTGGAAGGAAATTCGGAGGTTCAATTTGTGTGGAAAAATAGAAAAGGTGGATACAACTCAAAGAGAACAACTCTCCTTTCCTGGTAATAATTCAGGAGAGTATTTGATAGAAGAAAAAAAAAATGTATCAATAGTCAATGTATGTATCAATGGCCATAAAGTGTTACCATAGGTGGGATAGAAAAAACGGATAATTATTTCTAAACTATGCTTTTTTTTAATATTTATATTTTTATTCTATACTTATATTTATTATATATATATATATATATATGAATACAAATATAAGATATAATTTATTAAATATATAAAAAATTAATCATACTTATAATAAATATATCTTTTATCTATATTCGATATTTATTTTTAAATTATATTCGACACTTGCTTTCAAATCTATAGCAGAAGTAAATAGTCAATCTTGATTCAGTTTCAAAGAAGCCGGCTATGGGATTATAGGAATATAAGAGGAAGGTTCATTCATTTTTCTTATTATTAATTTTATTATTTTTAAATAATTTTTGGATCAAAATTTGACCTATGAACGTTTCTTTTTGGATTCAAATATATCATATATATATATATATATTGAATGCAATTTTTTTTCGAAAGTGATAATTAATTAATTAAACGAATATGTATAAACATAAGCTGAGCAAACCTTTATTTTTTTTTATTTGGAAATTAATTGATGAAGTTACGACCATTAACTGCACTGTGGAAGGTACAGCAAAGTAAGCAGCCCTAAAGAAAGTCAAAAGGAAATTTATAAAACTAAATCCAAATTAGTGACCAGTTTTGACAGGGAGCAAAGTAAACAAGAACCAACTGCAATTCCTCTCTGCTTGTTTCAAACTTAGAATCTGAATTACTATTATCTAATATGAAATGAAATAGTAGCCGAAGTTAACTTATCGATCCAACAATGACTGGTGTTTCCATTAATTCATATGAATTGCAAACCAATCAAATAGATAAAAATGTTCAGACTGCATTGGTTTAATAGAATCTGATCAGCAGAGTACAGAATGGAAAAACAAGACATTATGAATGAATAACCAACCCAATAAGGCTACTTTTATGCCGGGACTACAAATAACATCCAAGGTAATTGGAAACACCATCACTGGAGTTCCAGAATGGTTTTCTGAATGAACTAATGAAGGTGTGAGCAGCTGCTACTCGATCCCTTGGTAATGGTAAGATCTCCAGTAAATCTGGAAAAGGTGAGGAGGGAGTTGGCCGTCATCAAGCAGGGGAAGATACAGTGGCATCCTTTTTAATTTCGACTACTCATTACACTAATATTTTGAAGAGAATCACAAACCATTACTCCATCTACACTGCAAATGCTCTTCAATTCCGGTTTATTCCCCAAATCCAATAGCTTTAATTGTGAAAGGCGAAATTCCATGGGAACCATTCTTCTTTCTTCGCATTTGAGAGCAGAGCATCGGCCTGATTATTATCGGCCACAGCCTCCCCGTTTATCCCATGCAAAATGGATTCCTCTGAAGAATCATCTGCTTTCTTGTCTAGGAGGAACAAAAAAGGGTATCCTACCTCTCTGCCAGTCATGAAGAATCATCTTTCTCTCCCGTTGTCGTCAAATCAGTTTCTCCACCCTAGACATAAGCCATTGACAAGAATAAACTCACTTAAAATAACTTAGCTTATCCGCACAATTTCTTTTTAATCACTTCGAGATTTACATGTTGAAGATGTACTATATTTAGAAGAATAACAGCAATTAGACATAGAAAGAACATACCAAACCCTCCAGCAGAATATCTGTTTTCCCAGTCGCTATTCTGATAAACAACCCCGCGCGCAGCCAATTAAGAAATCATTTTAGTCGATGTTACATATTGCCACACCTTAGTCCTTCCTGAGATCGGAGCAGCCTTAATGAATTAACTGAATATGGTTGAGAAAATTTTTTAGACTCCAATATCACATTAGAACCAGCATCCCATTTACAAACTATACTTCTTCAAGAAGAAAACCAAAAAGAACATAGAATCTTTAACATGAATGCATACGAGATTAAAGTTCTCAATATACAAAATAGAAAAAAGAATCAATGTTCTCAATTAAGAAAGGGGCAATGACAAATAAGGGGTTAAGTAAATATCTGAAATAACGTATGGAACCTAAAATAAGTTGCCTATCTAATAACCAAAACAATGAAAGATGTTACAGCCAACGGAGTTGTAACAGATGAGGAGGTAAGAGAATTTTATGTCCTGGTTAGAAAAATAAGATGTTATAGAGTAAAATGCGAGACATAAGTTGGAGCGGAGGGTGAATACTACAAAATAGCAACATGATATAAGATGAACATCTAAATATAGGAACCAAAGGAAATGAAGCTGTAAGAACCTTCCATTGGCAATCTAAATTCAAAAACAATGTGAATTGATTTAGAGTTGCCTTGCCAAAAGACTTGTTAACACTTGCATGGAATGCTAATATTGGACATTCCTTTGATAAAACTCTAAGCTACCCTTTTTAGCCCATGCAGGAATAAGATAACACTGAAAAATAGGCATTAGGAGTATTTACAAGCAGTTTTCCAGAAAACATCTAGCAGTAAAAAAAATAATAATAATAAAAGAATAGCAACAACTTTAGAGAAACTTCAACATGAAAATGCAGCGGACCTTGTTTAACGGAAGAATTATGTGTTTATGCTGGCA
Source organism: Adansonia rubrostipa (assembly GCA_038381775.1). Lineage (NCBI taxonomy): Eukaryota > Viridiplantae > Streptophyta > Magnoliopsida > Malvales > Malvaceae > Adansonia > Adansonia rubrostipa. The sequence goes on from JBBYHM010009877.1 coordinate 5,258, forward strand.
ATGCTCTTTCAAATGCCTCTCCAAATGATGACATCTTGCACCTTGTGGGTCCCTAGCATCCAAAACCGTAATGCAAAATAAAATTAAGTAAAGATGACACGGAATTTTCATGTTTCCTTTGTCTATTGCTTCCTCTTAAAGTACAGGAGACGGAATTACGTGTCTAACAAAGATATATTTAAACTTTTGTGAGTTTTTCTTTATTTTGAAAGGAACACATCTTCATGTTATTGTTCTTTAATTGCACAAGTAAAGACAATAGACTTATTTTAAAACATATTGTCACTAGCAACTGCTTGATGAAACATATTTAGTAATCTTCTCCTTTTCCTGTTTGGCACATTCTGCTGCAACTTCCTCGTAATCTTTCTTGCGATTGAGCAGCAAGATCTTCATGGGTTTCTAAAAATTCAACTGCCTTCATTCCTTCATTTACATACCAAGAAATGAAGGATTATTTGGCATACACTGGATTGCATTAAACTTGTAGTCAATTTGGGACAAAATTTATGCCACGGCAGTGTTGTTGCCATTGTGGGTTGCTGGTAATTGATATTACACTTAGAACCAGTTGGACACCTGGTAATTAATAATTTTCAGTTCTGGAAGACTCCACAATTCCAATTTCCTTAGTCTTGGAAGAGTAATAAATTCAATGGTATTACTGGTACCCGTTCCTTCATTCTCTGCCAATTCAGTTTCTGATGCCATTGCTTCCTCCGTTTGCTTGCATCCCCAAAAGGTTCTCTTCCAAATTTCGGATCTTACTCAGTTCCCAGCTACTTGAGAACAACTTTTTCAAGTTTTTACAAAAGCTCATATCAATTTCTTTAAGAAAAGAAAACATGCCATTTGGCTCTGGGATAAACCACGGAAAAAATGCCTCTTCTACGTTGAAATCAACAATGCCTTTAACAATACTCAGTTGCTGAAGATCGGATGGGAACTTAACACCAACTCTATGGATTTTACAACCCCCCAATTCAATGCTTTTTCCCCATTCACCTCCGCTGGTTAATGCTCGATTACCAACAATAATGGATTAGTATCGAGGGCATTGTCTTCCATGCAGAGCTTGTAAATAAGTGTTCAATTCATTCAAGTCATAAAATCTTCCTTCAAAGAATTCCAACTTCCTCAACCCAGCTATGTCCTCTCCCCTGACGAATGCTTCGCTTTTTCCATAGAGCCTACTTACCACCAAGTGTCGAAGGCATGAGAATTTTGAGAATATTCTACTGGGGACTTCCTTTACGTGCAGACGAAGATAATTTAGATTTACCAACCTTTCCATTCCATGAGGAGCATCCATGAGGGGTGCGTCATCAAGATTCAACTTCTTTAAAGCTTGAAGTTTTGAGAAAGATGGCACCTTCTTTAAACAAAAGTTTCTATTACGCAATAATACAGTGAGAGCTTCCAAATTAGAGATGGAACTTGGCAGACTTTCTACATGATTCCAAGAAAGGTCAAGAATCTTGAGTCCCTTCATATGATCGAAGAAACAATCTGGAATACTCTTTATACCGCATGAGGACAACAATAAAGTTGTGAGCATCTGGCATTTTGGTGGTGACATTTGTGTTGGAATTTGTAAGTTTGTATTTTTCATCAATGACACCATTTCTAATCTTCTGTCCATTCTTGCACATGTGGTATCTCTTTCAATTGCATGCCAGCTCTTACCAAAAATTTTGGCCTTGTACTAGTGACGCGTAATGCCATGTCCCTCACAAGGTCATGCAGCTTCACGTGGTCTTCAGATTTACCACTTTCCAACAAGCAATTATTTTTGAGTTTATTCAGTATGCTATACCCCCGATCAGACTCTGCTTGCTCGCTATCCATTTCTTCTACAAGCCCTTCAGAAATCCAAAGATCTATGAGCATATAGTTAAAGATTTCCCAATCTTCGGGATATAATGCACAGCAGAGGAAGCAATGCTTGAGTCTTTCATCTTCTAAATGGTCATAGCTAAACTTGAGTTGCTGAAACACCTTCTCGTCTAACCCAGTCACACTTTTTACACGTCCATTTAATTCATTTAGTGCATTCCTCGATTCACGAACGTTACTTATGCCCTTCATACTACTAGCTACTGTAACAATAGCTAAGGGCAAACCAGCACATTCCTCAACAACAGATTCCACAATTGGTAACAGGTCCGGATGATTTGTAACATCTCTGCCTACTTTCAACAAGAACAAATCCAATGCATATTGTTTTGAAAGAGCAGGCACTTTAACTTCTTGGCAATCCAAATAGCGATACACATCCAACTTCCGGGTTGTTACCACTAACTTACTCCCATTAGAAGGCTCGGGGATTCCTAATTCTTCAAGAGAAAGTTTGTCCCATAGATCATCCAATATTAACACATACCTGCCTTTTCGAGTCAACATTTCGTATAGCTTCCCAGCCCTTATTACTTTATCCTCCTCTTCACGAAGGGGACCAGTAATTGCGCATGAAATGCCATTTTGAATTTTGAAGATATCCATCTCCTTTGATACAGTGATCCATATCACAATGTCGAACTTTTCAGTCTCTTTCAAAAGTTGGTTGTTGATGAGTTTCATTATTGCTGTTTTGCCCATTCCTCCCATTCCACAAACCCCAATCTTTCGAATATCATCATCCATCAAGTATCCCCAAATTTCTTTCATAACGATCTCTGCAGCTTTCCCAAATAAAGTTGTTGTCGACAAAGCTTGTCCAATCCATTTAAAATCATCGACTACCAAACCTTGCTCAAACTTACCCTGTTGAAGAAGTTCTTGAACTTGTTGCATCTTTTCTACAACATTTGCTGTGTGAAATCCACGTAAGACAGCACTGCTTTCCTTGACTCTTTGTTCAAGGTTTTGTATTTCACCATTTATTCTTCCGACATTTCCCAACCATGCTTGAACTTCTTTCTTGAGTTTCTTCCTCGGATGCAACTCTGTCCTTATTCTTAATTCAGTGTCTTCCTTCAATGCATTTAAGTCCTCCAGTTTTCTTTTGAGGTCACTCATGTGTTGGCCAAAGCTTGTATGGTTCTCCCATTGTTTATGCATCTTATTCAGAAAAAATTCCATTGCTAAAAGTCCCTACATAACACCAAATGGAACATTATATTATATTTTAATCATAAGCAGCCACTTATAATTAAAGTCGACTCGTAAACTTGCAAGGAGCATATATTAATTAGACAAGTCGGATATTAAACAGGAAGGAAATGGCTCTAAAACTCAAAACCGTCTTCAAGTGTAATTATAGGTAATTAGATATCATCAAAATGATGAACATAATACACGAAAATTTTGAAAACAACTTTAAAAATGAAAGGCGGATGATTGTTCTTTCTTTGTTCAAATAATTAACCGGCCCAGTCCTGTGTTGATGTACTCTTCAACTTTTAAATGACTATTGTGTTGGAACACGACATAACTTTCCAGTTCTATCCTTGTAAAGATTATGGTATTTCAATGTATTACCACAAATGTGAAACATATAATAAATTAATATTATTTATCTTAAAATTATTTCAAAAGCTATCTAAAATTATAACAAAGGTTACTAAACTTAAATCAATGGCCATTAAGATTATATTAAAAAATATCAAAAAGTCACTAAAATAATAAGATTAAACAACATTATATCAAAAGTTACTAAAATTATATAAAATGTTACCAAAATATATCAAATGCTATCAAAATTGTATAAAAAATTATCAAATTATCAAAAGTTATCAAAATGATAAAATCATATTAAAAGCTATCAAAATCATATAAAAGGTTAATAAAATTATATCAAAGGTTAAAAAAATTTAATTTAAAAAATTCATATAAAATATTTATTAAAGATAAAAGAATTTCATATGTTTAGAATATCATTTTTATATCATCAATTATAGTTATAATTTCATATACTAAATTATGTTAACTTACAATTATGTTATTAAATTGTAAACTTTTAGATAGAATTTTTTTTTTAAATAAAATTCGTTTGGAGAAAGTTCTTCACGTTTAATAATTGATGGATAAAAATAATAGTAAATGAATACATAATAGAATAATTATATAGAATTTTAAATTAAATGAGCTATTTTATATAAAGGATAAAAACATTTTACGCTTTTACAAAGTAATCATCTTTATGACACAATTATTATTAATCATTTAATTTTTGAAATTAGAATAAATTAGTAAGATAAAATAATCTATGTGACATGATTTTTACATTAAAAATCCTTATTAAAAAAAAATTATTAGTCAAAATGATGAATAGGATAAAACCATAATTGTCAATTGCATAATTATAATCGTAAAAATTATATAATCCATCAATAAGAAATAAAATAATTTTTATATTTATAAATATCGAAATTTTTTATAATATAATTCTGTAATTTTACTTTTAAGCTTTGAAATTATTTCAACTTACATTCACAATTTAGTCATCATGTTAAATATTTCTAAACTAAAAGCTTTGTTAAATAAAATTGTTAGTAAATGATCTCAAATATTTTTAAATGATAAATAATGTAGTAATAAATGAGTAATAACATTGTTGTAACATATTAATAATACTGTAGTAAATAATGGATAAAACAGTAGTTAACAATTGATAACATATTGTAATAATATACTAATAAAATTATAATAGTAATAGATGAGATAGTAGCTATAAATTTAATTATTAAAATTGTAAAAAATTGCATAAACTATTAATAAAAAATAAAAATTTTTATATGTTTACAATTATCATCAATTTTATCACATCAATCTATAGTTATAATTTAAGTTTTTAACTCGTATCAATTTTGCAAGTTAACTCACAATTCAAATTGCAACCAAATGATATAATACCAAATGATTGATAGTAAATTTCATAATTATAAAGATAAATAATTGTAAAAAGATATTGCGTGATGAAGAATATTAGTGGTTATACCATTGATAAAATAGTAGTAAATTTATAGAATTATAAAATGCTAATATATGATAAATAACATAGTATTAAATTGTTGATAATAGTAGTAAATGATTAACAAAATAATAGTAACTAATAACTAATGACATTGTAGTTCAGATGATATAATATTAGATGATTCATAACATAACAATGAATTATCGATAACATTTCATTATCTTTCCAATACCAAGTTGTAATTAGACCTTAAGCTTTGAAACTATGTTATTTAATAAGTTGATTCACAATTAAGTCATCAAGTTTTATGTTTTTAGATTAAAAATCTTATAAAATATGTTAATATGTTAACTTGTTATTAACTTTGAACTTACATACTTGTAGATATAGAAAACTTTGTTAAATAAAAATTATTCGTATTAGAAACTTAGTACATGATTGTTAACGTGTTACGAATTTAGTAATTTTAAAGATAAATAAGTATAAAGTAATAGTATATTATGTATAACATAATAGTAAATGATAATATAATTGTAATTGATTAATAACATAGTAATAATCACTTCATAAGATCATAATAAACAATTTATAATACACAAGTGAAAAATATTATAGCTAAAATGATAGTGAATAATATACAATATAAAAATAAATAATTTATAATATTGCTAATTTAATCTTAATTATCGGCTTTACTTATATCTTCATATTTCGATTCTCTTCAAATAAATAATGTTTTTAAGATTTTCACAACCAGAAATTTTATGAAAGATTAATAAAATCATATTGGAAACTATAAAAAATTTTATCCAAACTTACTTAAATTAAAGTAAAGATTATCAAAACTATATAAAAGGTTAGCAAATCGTATCAAAAGTTATTAAAATTATATCAAAAGTTATCAAAAATATATTTAAAAGTTATTAAATTTATATAAAAGATTATTAAAATATATTAAAGATTATCCAAATCATATATCAGCTATTAAAATCATATCAAATGTTATCAAAATTATACCTAAAGTTACTTAAATAATATCCAATGTTATATTAAAGATTACGTATTTATTTTATACATTATATATTTATGTCAAAATCAATAATGTTTAATCTTGTGCATTAATATATAATATTGGAATTTAACACAATCTTATGATTTAAGTATATCATACTATCAATTTAGTGTTAATTATCCTCTTTAGTTATATTTTTACATTTTGATTCGCGTCAAGTAAATAATAGTTTAAGATTTTTCTTGCTTAATGGCTAAATAAACAGGATGCCGATGTAATAATTTAAATAAAGAAACGTACCTCTAGCCATTGTTGATCAAGAACCCAGTCTCGCTCCAAATACACGAAG
>JBBYHM010009898.1:0-11533 GCA_038381775.1 Adansonia rubrostipa
AGTATACTTTAAGGCCCTATAATCCATATAAATCATAATTACTATGAGATCCACTCATTCATTATTTTTATGCAATGGTCCTAATGTCTTCTTCAAATTAAACCTATACCGGTTTGAAAGGAACATGGCAAAAAATGATAACCATTTAAACATATCTAAGACATATTTGAACATGCAATGCTCCTAATATCTTCCTCAAATACTTGGATATACCTAAGACACATTAAGGTGACCATTCAAATATGAAATGGATATGTGAATATGGAAGGAACATGTCAAAAGATGCATGAAAAAAGGCCATATGATGATGAAAATAAAGCATGTTGAGCTTATATATCTAACAACATCAAGGTGTCAAAAGGGTTATCAAGATCTTAACCAAGGCAACAAAGATGCATGGGAGTATTAGGAGGGTCATGGCAACATCAATGGCTCACTAAAATGAAATGGATGATCAAAAGAAAAAATATATGGAACAAGGTAAAAATATACTAGCAAAAGCTTAAAGTTTCCTCATTTTTAAAGTAGTGACTCTAAGCTCAGTTTCTTCCCTCTTTTTGCTATTATTTAGTAAGAAAAAGGTGGAATGAAGAACCTTTCTAGTAATATGGTTGCTGATAGGGTGTTTTAAGGATGAAAGTGTATGAAAGGTTAAGTTTTTGAAGGTGTTCTAGTGATGGTTTTAGGGAGCTATGGGAATGGAGGTTGGTTGAGGGTGAAAGGAAATAAAACAGTGTTTTAGTGAGTTTTTGGAGCTAGAGTTGATCGAGGACTTGTGGGGATGGATGAAGAGTTTTCTGGGTTTATTGGAGAGCCTATTTGGGAGCTTTTTTTTATAGCTGAGAGAGATTTTTTTATTTGAGATGAGAAAGATTCATCGTTTTCATCTAATGCTCAACCAATGCCTTTAGGAAACAAGGCAAGGGCATTTTTTATTTTTCTCTTCTGAACCAATGAACATCTCCAGCTACCATGCTCAGCTAGTTTTCTTCTCATTGGTTCTATCATGCTGAGAAAGAGAACAGAAAGGTTGCAATAGCCTCCCAGCTAATGATATGTCTGCCACGCTCTTACAACTATATACCTTGTGAAAGTAACCTTTGTCATTGGTTGTTTGGGCTCTAAAATTTGTTTAAATCTGATCATAGGCCCAAAGCCAAGGTTTGCAATGTTTTGTAATGGTTTCTTAGTGCCAAAAACATGTTTGAATCAGATTTTTGAAGGTTGAAAAATGGTCCAAGCAAGGCAAAATGCCTTATTGTATCAACACAAAACATGTTACATCGATATACAAGGCAATTTTTACCCTTAAGTATCGATACAAAGAGCTGTGTATTGATACTAAGCCAAGGTTTATGACAGTCATAAATTTGTTTAAATCTGATCATAGGCCCAAAGCCAAGGTTTATAATATTTTATGATGGTTTCTTGGTGCCAAAAACATGTTTGAATCAGATTTTTGAAGGTTGAAAACATGGTTCGAGCAAGGTGAAATAACTTATAGTATCAATACAAAACATGTTGTATCGATACATAAGGTAATTTTTACCCCTAAGTATCGATACAAGGAGCTATGTATCGATACTCAGAGTAAAAATTGTTTCCAATCTCGAGACTTAAAGGCCTATATCGATACTTATGCTTGTGTATTGATACATTTTGCTAAAAATCACAACTTTAGCTACTACCAAGGTTTGTATCGATACCAAACCCTCTTGTATCGATACTATGCGTGAAAAATCAAGTTTTTCGCACCATAAAAGCCTCTTATCAATACTCGTGCACCAATATAACTTGCACATACCTGTGGCTTCTTGAGTTACCTTAACTTGGTTGCAAACAGTAAGAAATTGATCTGTGTATTCATTTGAATGACTTTAGTGACACCATGAAAAGTGGCCTTTAATGCCTTGTTTTTATATTTTTTTTAATACGGCCCATAAGCATTTTAGACTTTCCTAAAAAAATTTTCGCCTGACGACACGGTACCTAACAGTCGTCCCCTAGCTTTTATTTCTATTTTCTGATTTATCATCTTTTACCTAACTCCTTGGATGCCAGAAACTGGCCTAGACAAAATGAGGTGTTATAAATTTTATTTTGATAATTACTACATAATTATTCTATTTGAATACAACTGCTATAATTTTATTTTGAATTAGAATTTGAGTTATGAAAAATGATCAAATTAAATAAAATTAACAAGTTAGTTAGAATTAATTAAGTGTTCAAATTAAACGGGCTAAACTCCATAAAACAAATTGGACCAAAATATTATTCTAAGAACATTAAGGCTTGGCCAAAATTTGGTGGCACCTATATTAGGGTTAGCCCTTCATTTGGATTTTATGAAGGTGATTAAATAATTTTTGAATTAAATTAATAATTAGGGTTTCCTTATTACCTGATATAAATAACAAGCATATGCTTAAGGTTTCAGGTTAGACTTTAGCACCACACTAGGGGTTTCTAGTCACAACATCTCATGATTCTAAACCTACTGGCGCAAGGTGGTCATTAAGGAGAATCAAGACGCATGACTCTAGAGTTAATTAAGACAAATAAAGCCCATACACTCTACCTTCTAGGAATTAGAGAATAGTGGAAAAGGCTGGTTGGTTAAAGCTTTCACACGAATCTATAAATTCATTGATGGCATCTTCAAATGAGCAACTCAAGTAATTGATTATGGTAATTTCAATGTATATAACAACAAATTTAAAATGATCTAATTTAAAAGAATTTAAAATTTCACTACAAAAATTTTTTTCCAACATAATCTAATAAGGGAGAGGATTGATAAGGTGTTGGTAAATTTGGAATGGATAGCAGTTTTCCTAAACACATAGGGTTTTAATCTTTCAATGGTGGGATCGGATCATTCCTTAATTTTGGTAACTTCCAACTATCAGGACAAAAAAAGACCAAAGATGTTCAAGTTATGTAATTAAGGATAAAAAGTGATGTATACTGAGAATGAAGAATGTGGGTTTGTAATTAAAGAGGGTTGTAAAAAACAAGTTAGGATCAAAAGCCTTTCAATTTGTACAAAATATTGACGACATGCAAAAGATTACTAATTGAATGGAGCAAAAGGCAGTCCTAGATAATCTAAAAGTCATTGATGAGATTATGAGTAAAATAGTAGAAATTCAAGATCAGAAAGCCATTGAAAAGGGATATGAGATGGACCAAAAATGGTAAGGGATCTACAAAAAGCATGGAAAAATAAAGAGTTTTATTAGATGAAGAGGTCAAGGATTAAGTGGTTACAAAGAGAGGATCAAAATATAAAGTTCTTCCACCAGTCAACAATTCAAAAAAGGAGATATAATAAGATTCTTAATTTGAAAGCTAAAAATGGTAGTTAGATTAAGGAAGAGTAGAAAATTATTGAGAAGTTAAACTTCTACTAGAATCAGTTTACATTAGCTAGTAACACCAAAAGCCATGAAGTGTTGGAAGTAATCCTTGAATTAGTAACAAGGGAAATGAATTGGAGCTTATTAGGGATATGACAGAAGAAGAGGTGGTGAAAACAACTTTTAAACTAGAAGCATTAAAGGCACCAAGGTTATATGAGTATAATGGAGTTTTCTACCAGAAGTATTGGAAGGTGATCAAACATACAAAGATATAAGCAACCTAGAGTTTTTTAAATCATGGATATTTGTTGAGAGAATTGAATAAAAAAAATCTTATTTTGATTCTAAAAGTCAAAAAACTAAAAGAAGTGAGTCAGTCCAGACTTATAAGCTCCTGTAACTATGCTTACAATTCTATGGCGCTTGTGAATAGACTAAGACCAATAATGAGGAGTATGATAACACATAACCAATATGTATTTATGGAAAACTAATAGATAAAAGATAATATTTTTGTAGCCAATAAGGCCTTTACTATTTGAGAATAAAAAAGAAAGGAAACAAGCTCAACATAGCCCTAAAAATTTATATGAACAAAGCTTATGCAAGGTGGAGTGGGATTTTTTTAGGGCAGTAATGATAAAAATGGGTTTCAATGATAAAAAGATTCAATGGATAATGAAGTGTATTTCTTATGTATTCTACAATCTTGTTATCAACGGTAAGAAATCTAGAATTATTTTCCTACTAGTGGTTTGAGGCAAGGGGATCTTCTATCCCCTTACTTGTTTTTGTTAGTAATTGATGTCCTTTTGAGGATAATTAACAAGGTCGTAAAGTCTAGGAATCTAATATGTTAAAATTAAGCAAAGATTATCCTACTTCTGTTTACATATTTTTTACAAAGGCTTATTTTTTCTTAGGGCTACTAAAGAAAACTATCAAGCTATGTCTAACATGTTATTGATGTACTGTCAAGCCTTAGGCCAAATGGTGAATCTGTTAAAGTCGAGTATCATTTTCAGTACCAATAGCCTTAAAGCAATTAGAAATGAATTAGCAAAAGTTTTTAGAATATTTGGTAGTAAGTAATATAGATACTTACCTTTAAAAGTTTCAAGAATATTTGGTAGTAAATAATATAGATACTTACCTTGGTGTACCATCAACTTGGGGCAAAACAAAGTGTTAAAAAATGAAAGTAGTAAATGAAAAGATTTTTAATAAAATGCAGGCATGGAAACAAATATTATTGTTATAAGAGAAAGAGAGATGCTTATCAAGGTAGTGGCTTATGCAATACCAACATATATAATGCAGTGCTTCAAAATTCGAAGGAAGGTGTGTGATAGAAATAAATGCAACAATGTCAAGGTTCGGGTGGGGATAGCAACAAGAGGAAAGAAAGATTCATTGGATTAGTTGGTAGAAGCTCACCATAAGAAAAGAAAAGGATAGAATGGGGTTTAAAGACTTGAGTATGTTTAATAAGGAGCTTCTAGCAAAGCAAGGATGGAGGATTTTGTCAAAACCTGATACTTTCTAGGTTAGATTCTTAAAGGAATTTATTTCCCAAGATATGAGTTTATGAAGGCAAAAAAAAAGTCTAAAGCTTCATGGGCATGGGCCAGTTTACTTAAGGGAAAAGTAATCTTTAAGGAAAATATTATATAGCAGGTTTTTGGTGGGGAAGACACAAGTTTATGGAACGATAAATAGGCACCTGGGATGACTCTTGAAAGTTTTACATTTATGGAGATTGAGAGCCAAGCTGAGAAAAATGTAAAGGTTGTAGAGATCATTGATAAAGAAAATGAAAGATAGAGAGTTATGAGACAAAATACTAGAAAAATGTTGAAAATAATTTCAACTATTCCAATTAGTAGAGAAAGAGGGAAAGATAGAATTGTGTGGCCTTCTAATGAAAGTAGAGAATACACAGTCAAAGCAGGGTACCATATATTAAAAAATTTTGAAGAGGAAAGAATGGGCAAAGCCCTATTACCGTCATATATGGTGGAGAAGGCCATATAGAAAACAATATGGAGGCTACCTATGCCAGTAAGAATAAAGAATTTTTATGGAGAGCCGTAGGAATATTGTAGCAACAAAAGAAAATTAATGGAAGAAAAAAGTAAGAAATAACCCCAAGCATCCAGTATGTTACAAAGCTGAGGAATCAGTTAACACATTCTCTTGATATGTGATTGGGCGAAAGTTGTCTGGTATGGGATTGATGTGCAACATAGAATAAATAAGGGTAGAATTATGTCTTTTGATAAATGGCTTTGCAAAGTGCTGAACTCCAAAATTAGTGATCTAGAATTAAAGAGGTAAGTACAAATAAATATTGTAGTAGCATGTTAATGCATATGGAAGAAAAAAGGTGAAAGTTGATCTTTGAAAAAAAAAGAATTAAACCTGGTGAAGTGATTAGGAAATTAATGATTTTAGAAGAGAAATTTTTAAGATTGAAAGATTGGAAAAAGCTCAAAAAACACTAAATAATACTGAAAACAAACAAGTTGGATGTGCCAACCTAAAGGATGGAATGCTATCAATTGTGATGCCATATATGACACTTTGGCAAAAGAAGTTGGTATACGAGTTATAGTAAAGATAGTGAAGGAAAGACTTTTGAAAGATATGAGATGGTGGCTTGTGTCAATTTAAGTGTTCAAGTTGAAGCAGTGATTGTTAAGAATGGTTTGACCTTGCAGTACTAAACATGAAGAAGATAATAGTATAAACAAATTTTAAGTTATTATTTGACTGTGTATTAGAGAAAGGGGGAAGTAAAAAATTGAATAATTGATCCTTTGCTAGGGGACATTTCATAGTTTGAAACAAAAGGTTAAAGAGGTAAAGGTCACATGGATAAAAAGAAAGGCTAATAAAGTTACTGACTAGGTACCTAATCAGTTTAAAAAGAAAATGTGCATTAATAATTGGGAAAGTTTACACCCATTTTCTCTGGTCTAGATTTTGAACAGAGATGGGCTCCCAGCTCCACTATAGTTCATCATACCAATGTATCTAGAGTTCTAAGAGATACTAGAAGACAAAGTAGTCTCAATCTAGGTCCTAGATAAAAGTTAAATTTTAAAGTGTCATGTAATGTTTGAACATTGTAGAGTTCAAAATTTTAATGAATGACTCTTTGAGATGGCCAAAAAAAGTAAAAATTATAAAATAAAAGCTTATTTGTGTACAATAATAGGACATAAGTATCTTTTGTATGATGCATTGGTATGATCACTTATAACATTTCCTGAGATCACAAGTAATTCAAACATTTTAACCGTAATGGTAACATGCACGAACAGACCTTTTTATAGTAGCATACAGTTTTAACTTCACTTTTGCTCAGCTTTCACATAAGACTTCACTTGTTTCAGTAAAAAAATCACATATGTCCTTAGAAAATAAACATTCAATCTAAAGATCATTCAAAATAAACCATGGTGAAAACTCACTTCCAAGTTAGAGACATTAATTAAATGACATTAAAGAAAAGTAATAGGGAACAAGGATTGGCTTTGTTTCAACACTACTATATTTGAAGCAAAAAGAGTAATATTGGATTTAAATGTTGTGCGTTTACTTGATCACAAGGTTAAGAGTAAATTTAGCAAAGTTTGATCATATAAATGCTTTTTGGAGAAAATGAGCAATAAAGAATAATGGAGAAGTTGTCTTGAAAGTAAGCAAATGAAGATCAGATTGAGCATTATTATGGTAAGGCATTTTTTGAATCATGTGCTCAAAAATTATCCACAAGCTCTTGTTCATGGATGCTACAAAAGGATGCAAACTGATTCAGATGGTGTTAAAATAAATAAATAGAGGAATTGAGGTCTTTGAGGTTGTTAATACATAAGTTTGGATTGGCTTAAAAGATGTTTAGTAGGTTTTTATCGTGGCTTCACCAAACCTAATATGACCTTAAGTATGTAAGAAGGGATAGAATAGGTGGTATCTCTATTAAAAATTTTTTGGAAGTTTATTTTTGTTAACTTTTCATATTAAGGATTGTTAAAAGGCATGAAAAAAAAATAAGCTTGGCTGAGTCAATGGTTTGAGAAAGTGTTGGTTTAAAGGGTTCAAAGTTAAGAGTGGAAAACTTGGATCGCATGTCATGTTTAGAAATTGGAAAGTTGTTAGAATATTGCAAAGGTTTAGGGAGATTTTTTGTGTAGCGATGATTATAAATTAAAGAAACTATCCTTTACAATAAGCTATATGCACATTTTACAAACTCTTCGAAGATTGATATTTCGATAAAATTATAGGTTGAAAATAAGTTTTATCCAATTAGGTTACTGTTAAACCCGTTTTATGACCACTTGACAATTTTTCAAAATGCAAGTTGTTGCCACCAATTTTTTTGTTTAAATGCGATTGATCACCTAAGAAAACTTATCTTTTTAAGTAATTTCAAACTAATTAAAAATGCAAGTTTAGCTCGTGAAGAACAAAGTTAGGTTTGGGAGTATGGCAACACATGGGAAGGTATTTCCACTCCCATAATGCTTTTAAAAATAGAAAAATATTTAATCATATACTATCCTTAAATTTTGATAAAATAATTTTAACTTCAAAAAAATTAATACCCAATTTCTTTTATTAAAAAATTTATTTTTTATTTTTTATTTTAAAATAAATCATTTTATTTAAAATTAAAATTAGAATGAAAATCTTTTATGTCATAAAGTTCTTTCAATTCCCTATCCTTTTGGTTTGACTTTCACAATAATCCTTTCAAAATGGACAATGTTGCCTTGTAGATAAATATTAGTGGAAATCTTCCATCATCTTGGCAATGTGCTATGAATAGTTTTTATTTAGACATTATTTTTGTTTTATTTTATAAATATATTTTTTTAAAATCACAATTTTATTTCGTAACATGTTATGTGTTGAAAAAAGTATTATTGATATAATAACCTATGATAAATAGACAAACTTGGATAAATAAATAAAATGACAAATTAATTTTTTAGACATAAGGTACTGACTCTTGAAGTGGGAGCCATAGTGGATGAAAATTATGTGTCTGCAATGGTGAGAGCTAAAAGATGTGCATCGATGTTGCAAAAATGCATCTGACCTCATTTGTCATAGGTGGGGCACATTAGAGCTAACATGAGCTGACGTTGGAAGATCACATTAGAGTTGATGTGGTTGGCATGTAAAGCTTGAGCAAACCAAAATTGCATTTGCATGTGGGAGATGTCCTATATTATAATGTACTTCTAATGATAAAAAGTGCGCTTGACCTAAAGATATCCTTGAATGAGATTTTTGGTGTGATAGGGTGAGAAATTAGTATTCTCGTTTTTGAGATAGGAAAGGTCATTGGATGGATTGCTTATCTGACTAACCTTTAAAGGCCACCACGAAGTGGACAAAATCTTAAAGTCACCACCGATCATTTGGGCTAGGTATGATCAGTAACCTAGTAAAGCTAGTATCTCGAGTTACAAAATTTAGAGATTTAATTTTACAATCTGTGTATTCCAATGTTCATTGAGAGTGTTCAAGAGTTGGTTATGTGTAAGGAAGGATTAGCACTGCATGATGTCCTAAATTGGTACCATCTACTCATATATTATCTCGATTTTGATTTTCTTAGTTTCTAAATAGTCATTTTTCGTTTATAATCCACTTTACGATGCATTTTTGGAAATAAAGAATTTAGGTTTTTCATAATAATTTTGAACCTTTCAGTGTAACCCAAAAAGATTGAGAAACATAGAGGTTTTAATAAAATGATTTTTTATTTTAAACTTAAAGTGGATATTCTATGTCGAGCACTAGAGGGATAGCAATATAGGGCATTGCCTTGAGTTGTTAGAAATTTCATTTTTGTCAAAAACATGAATGCATCAAGAAAAGAACATGTTAGAAAGGCAGAGAGGCGTAAAAATAAAATAATCGAACCAAATAAAAAAGAAACGATTAGGTTATTCTCATAATTACCATCGATTATTTAGAAATGGCCAAATAACAATTTTGAGAGTGTTTAAACTTGTTGGTTAATTAAGGCATGAAAATCGAGATTTTAGTTTAAAAAATTCTAGGAAAATTGGGAAAGAGAAATTTTGAAATTTTTATAAAGTTTTGAAAATTAGGTTGGAGGGTCTACGTGGATGAAAAATTTGGTAATTTTTGAAAAAAGGTATATTTTTGGATATTTTTGATAAAAATGTGAATTTTAAGATAAAATCGATAATTTAAATAAAATTTAGGTTGATTTTTTTAGAGTGTTTAGGCCTTGATCCGAGCCTAGTGACTCAAAGATTCATTGGGGAGAAATCTGGATTCATCTCGAGGTATCTGGATGCCTCAAGAAGGTAACTGGGTAAAATTGCTTGATTTTGCCTAATGCTAAAAACAAGAGATAGCTTTTTGTTGTCTGCCTTCCCGTATATATTTTAGGCTCATCTGAAGGTTTTAGGTGACAAATAAGATACCAGTGGAAAGGTCACTCGACAAAGATTAATATAAAAATGCTCAAAATATCCATAAAAATCACATTCTATGAGTAAAATAACTTTTGAAACCAAACTCGGTTAAGCACTGGTAGTAGGCACATGGGATAGGGTGTATTGAAATTTGAAAAATCATCCTAGTCTCATTTAGATTAATAATGTCAGAAATGATAGCTTTCTAGATAGTGAAGGTTTAAAAAATTGTAACTCCCTCAACCGAACACATCTAGAGGCAAACGAGATATAGCCGAAAAGGTAATTCAATGCATTTTAAAGGAAAAATACAGAAAAAATTTAAAATGTTGCAATAGTTCAAAAATAGTTTTGCAACCCAGTGCTGCCTATGCCACACATAGTTATTTTACATATTTGGTTATCCTAGTCACGTAATGAGGTCTCAAACAAACAAATGTCCATTATTTAGGGTCCATGGGAATGAAGTCACAAATCCATTCAAAATACTAAAGAGTTGGCCCAATTAATGATCCATTATCCATGTCATTTGACTTAAGTTCAAGTCAATGCTTTACACTTTTATAAACTAGAAAATTATTTTAGGACTGAAAATAGTTTTATTTTGCCTAGTTAGGCCTTAAATTCAAACACAAATGTTTGATTTCCCCTCAAAATTAATGAATTAGTTTATGAAAAATCATTAGGCCAACATTAATCTCATTTGTTAAGACCAATATTAGCCTAATTTGGGGAGATTTTTGCAAAACAGATTTTGAAACAAATCAGCCACATGAAAAAGGCATTTTAACAAACGTATAGTGAGGTAAAATTACAGCAAGGGCATCAAACATTAACCAAGCATAAAAAACATCATCAAGATATCATTTTTATCAAAGAAAACATCCTAAAATGCAAAAAATGACCTAAATAATGTATGGACATGTTAAAAGAACTTATGGCATCATGAAAACATGTTATGGACATGGGAAAGAAATTTTCATGATATAACATACATGTTGGAAGAAATTATCATAGCAATAAGACATTATATTTAGCATCAAAGCATCATAAAAGCATCATCCAAACTATATGATCTCAAAATACCATCAACCAAGCTTAAATATGTATGCTTCCCTGAGAGGGTCATGGCTTCATGAATGCCGATTGGCTAGAATGACATGAGATCTGTGTAGATACAAATAAATAAAAGAAACTCCTATTTTCCTCTGTTTACTTAAAGCTATGATTTTTACATTCTTATGGTCTTTTCTTTTTTGGTTTCTAGCTCACTCTTCCTTCTTTTACTTGTTATAGACGAGCAAGAAAGAGTAGTAAAGATGAGCTCTAAGGTAGTATTAAGCATGGAGGAGAACTTATTTGAGGGGGAAAAGTGGAAAATAAAAGTTTTTGAGAGATTTTTTAAGGCTATGAAGGGAGCTATGAAAATGATGTAGTTTACTTTTGGTTTACAATTTTTCATTGTTTGTTTGAATAAGATTAAGTTATTATAATTTCAATACTTAACGAAATTATTAACAATTTTTTATAAGATCAACACTCTATTTATCATTTATTACTTATTACAATACGTGCACTTGTATGGTAAAAATTGATAATAAACTCATCATCATTATCTTCAATCTCTTCAAAATCAATACAAAGATCTAATTCCATAAACAAGAACACGCCATTTCTGTAACCACATAAAATGCAGAAAGT
>JBBYHM010009909.1:0-11530 GCA_038381775.1 Adansonia rubrostipa
CATATCATGCATTCATATTACCATCACACATCATGATTTTTGCAATGTTACTTCAAGCCAAGTTCACCAAACCTCTAAAGAGTCCCTAGTAAGAACTCTGAGCTTTGCAAACCAAGCATTATTCAAGAGGCACCTATCAAGAAACCTTCTTAAGCCCGTATGAGCTAGTGGCAACAAACTTTTCTGCAAATAACCTTATGCCAATCATACCTACATCAAGCGCGCAAGTCAATGGCACCCTTTTCAAAACCCACAAGTCAGTGGCACCTTTTCCAAAATCCACAAGTCAGTGGCACCCTTTTCAAAGACCATAAGTCTATGGCACCTTTTTCAAAGCCCACAAATCAGTAGCAACTTTTTAAAGCCCACAAGTCAGTAGCACTCTTTTCAAAGCCCACAAGTCAGTGACACCCTTTTCAAAGCCCATAAATCAGGGGCATCTTTTCAAAGCCCACCAGCTAGTGGCATATTTTTAAAGCCCACAAGTCAGTGGCACCTTTTTAAAGCCCACACAAGCTGGTAGCACCCAAGTCTGAGTTAAAGTCCACATAAGCTGGTGGCACCTAAGTCTAAGTCAAAGCCTGCATAAGCTGGCAGCACTCGAATCAAAGCCCACATAAGCTGGTGGCACCCAAGTTTAAGTTGAAACCTGCACAAACTGGTGCACCCACATAAAAAATCCATGTTACTCTGTACTTGCCTAAGAGGGTCAAACCTTAGAAAACCTAACACCCTAGTAGGCAGGCAAACCCTACAAAATTCACTTAAACCTCTATCAGGATTACTGCTAATACACTTCACTTATCACAGGGAAGTTAATTACAATTTATTTCTTTGTAGGTGTTCTAGGGAGCATCGTTCCACCCTGGATAAAATGGTGTCTATTTGTCTTCACCCTATTCCTATTTCTTAGCAACGATCAAAGAGGGGCAGCTGTAGACACCTTATTTTATCTGGGCTAATTTTTTTTAGCAACCGGGCTAATTTCCATAATCCGAGCATTTTTTACTCGTCCACTATTGATTAAAAACTCGATTTTAACTCATTTCTTTGCATAAAAAAAGATTAAAATCAATATCAAATTACGAATTTAGACTTTTGAGCTAATTAAAACATTTTTTGAAGTCTAAATTAGATAAAAAAGTTAATGTCACATGATCACCCTACTCTTCCCTAGTTTGTTAACTAAGATCATAATCAGCCACCCTATTTGCTAGAAAATCATTTCAAAATTTAAACCCGCCACCCTACGTCCATCATATTGGCAGCAAATTCCTTACAGCCATTTTATAGCCACCAAGCTGACACCACTTTGTCCCCCTTGAGAAATGACCAAAAACACCTCTAAATTGGCTCCAAAATACTGGTATAAATCGACCACTTATATCTCAGCTAAAAAAGGCCAACTTATTTTTAGCTTCCAAAACACGTACCTACACCAAGAAAACCAAATCCCGTAGCTCTTCACTAACACCCAAAAATAGCCCTAAAACACTCACTCTCAACCTCTACACATTTTAAAAATCACCCTCATCCATACCATAACCAAAACCTTATTGTTCCTCTTTTTTTCTTGCTTATTAACAACAAGGAAAAGAGGGAAATTCAAGCTATCTCTGCTGCTCTAACTATTTGGCAAAAATTTGAAGTTTATTGGTATAACTTTTTTGTTTTTATTTTTTAGCATCTTCATCATTTTAGTGAGCTCTCCATGTTTCCATGACCCTCTTAGGATTATCATGTATTATTACGGCTTTTGGTTGTGGTAGTTTAAGATTTGGATGCCTTAAGGCCCCTTTTATGTGCAAAATGCCTCATTTTATCCTTATTAGTTTGATATCTCTTACTTATGCATTTTATGCTATATCCATGCATCTTGTTATCCTTAATCCACGTATGAATCATTATCCTAACACATTTCAAGCACATTTATACATTAGCTTACATGAATCATTGTCATTTTCAGCATCCATAACATTTTTTTATCAAACTGCATAACACTTTCTTTGTCTAGACCATTGGTAAAGTTAGCATCCCCATTCATGTTATATGCCATCTCCTTGTATGTTTGTTATCTTCCCCTTGTCAAAATGCATGTTTGATGGCTATCAAAAACTAATTTTTAAAACCTCCCTAAGCCAAGCATGTTAACCTCAACCAATGAGGACAAGCATGAACTTAGCATTTTCTTTAAAGTTAGCATAAAAAAATTTGGGTAAAATTAAGTTTTCCAAATCTGGAATCTTGATTAAACGATCTCAAATCTTTTGATTTTCCAACAAAAATAGCCTTGCACTTGTTCCCAAAATGTTTGTGCCTTGTTTTTAAATCAAAACCTTGAGTGGTGTGATCAACGGGCTATTTCATCATCCCAAACTACTCTGGGCTTTGTGATGCTCATGGCACTCTTTCCTTTCAGTCACGGATGTTCGAATGTCAATGATTCAAGTTTGGATGCGTAAACCTAAAAAAAATAAGAAATATCCCCTGCTTTGCTTTATCCCCTGCTGGCAGCACAATTGTTGCAAATTGAAAAATCACTTTAAAATCCTAAATGATTTTTCATGAATTTGTTAATATTTTCTTCTCAAAGTGTGTCGAATTATCTTTAAAAGAATGTCTTATTCACCCTTGAGTCATTCCGGATCAGAAAGGTATGATTTTTCAAATCTCAACTGTCTGAAACCTATAAAATTCCAAATGTATTCTGGTTAGGCCATTCGGACCCACTAAATGATTTTTCCAAACTTTTCAAGCATTTTTCCTAAAAGATTCATGAAATTCCTTTTTCAGAAAGGTATCGGTTGCAATTTTTCAATAAAAAATAAGTCTAGGGCAATTTTTCAAATTTTGACGTACCTTGTCCCTCATATGCTCTGCCAGCAGCATGATCAATTCAAACTTGAAAATTTATTTCCCTAGAAAGTGACTTTTAGGATATTGGGAACACTTTGAGATTGACCCTCATCTAGTTGCATTTCTAACGGTGTCTTGTCCACCCTCTAAAGGCTTCAAACCAATTTAGAATAAATTCAGGAAGCGAGATAGAGCGATGCTGTCCCTTATTTTTGGTTATGGTCAAAATTGAGTTGTTTTCCCATGCTTCATCTTGAGACACTCGAATGTCACCATAGTACCCCAATCAGCCTCGAAAACTTGCTTTGACCTCCCACAAGCTCGTATCAAGGCACAAAGATACTTTACATCTTTACCATCCTCGTTCACAATATTTTTTTTTGCCAAAAGTCATCAAAATGCTCACTCGTTTTCTAAATCACAAAGTTTTATCAATTTAAGTTTTCCAACCCGACTTCTCTAAAGAGCATCAGATGTGTCACTTTTAGGGATACTCCAACCCTGACCTTCCGAGGGGATACTTCAACCCTACTTTTCAAATTGTCAAGATTTAAAAACCTTCTTTTGTCAAAATTATTTATCCTCTATGGGGATACTTCAACCCCATCTTTTTGAGGGGATACTCTAACCCTGTCTTTCAACTACAATTAAATTTTCTCCTTCTTGGACTTCCATGGTTATGTCAAACAAACCTCATTTAATGAAAAACCATAGATGCATTGAATGGTCTATGTTATGTTACTTCATTTATTGCCTTACTAACATGATTTCTTTGTGATGTTACATTTATGTTTTCCAATCATTTCAAATAAAACTAGAGTAATATTCTACGTGGGTATCTCTCCAATGCCCGAAGTGGAATATTCTATTTTTCAAAGTAAAATCCAGAGGTAATTGTTATTGAAATCTCTATGTTCCCCATCTCTCCAGGGCGTATATGAGATTAAATCTTTTCATCAAAACCTGATTTATATTTCTATAAAATTCATGCATTAAAAGGGGGTTGTATCAAAATAGTGATAAGTTAAGATTGAAAGAATCAAAACCAAAATAAGACATAGCTAGTAAGCTACCGATTTTGGGTGTTGTGAAGAGGTTCAGACCTCATCAGGCGTAACTAACTCCTAAACCCAACGATGAATTTTTGTACTACGTAGATCGCAGGATCGATGTTTTGTGTTTCGTAACGCAAAAACATAGGTTTCAATAGGCATTCAGTCATGCCTAGCCCTATATGATCGATGGCAACTCTATGCGTTGGCCATGTCATGATGGTCATCTGATACCAATAAGATGAGCGATTCATCTTATGGTCCCCTTTACTAAATCACAAGTTGAGAATCTGTAGATTCTCGTTCTCATCACATCACAAAAGACAAGTCTCGATCCAGAAGATATTTTTAAGTTAGGAAAATATTTTAAGTTGTACACACCCATAGATCCGCGAAGATCTTCCCAGGGGTTTGTTGCAACAACCCTAAGTTTAGGTCTCATGATTTTGATTATTTGGGACTTAGCCATAATTCCCTAAAAATTTTTCCTATGACTCATTATTTAGTGAATCATAGAAGTTTTTTTAATAATGATATTTAAAAGGGTATTCTCGAGTTAAAGGGATTCATGAAAAGCCTAGAAAAAAAATTTAACCCAAGAATATTACCTTATTTTAATAAAAATGAATTCAAATACATAATCATGGTAATTAATAGTTGAATCATAAAAGATAAAGCAAACAAAGTAGACAAAAAAGGATATTGAGGGTATGTATCTCAAAATATTCTAGGCACTTGAGAAAATCACCATATAGACTTTATTACAAGCTTAGATCTTGTGGTCAAGGCATAAAATTTTCAATATAAAATCGGATGAGGCTCGAAAAATGGAAGAGTGAAATATTTTTGAAGAAAATTTTAAAAGGGGGAGTGGAAAAAAATAGAGAACTAGTTGAAAATTGGTCATTTACTATAGGAAAAGGCATTTTCTAAGGTATTTGGAAAAGGGTACAATTGAAATCTAAAGGAATTTTTAAAGATATTTGATTTAAATCATATTCAAAAAATTGTGAGCCTTGTAATAAGCTTTTAGGAAATGAATTGGCACTTTAATTCCTTCTAATTCTCCTAAAATGATGTAAATGACATCTACTCTAAGATAGTTGACTACTTTGGGAAATGAAGGTATGAACATTATAAAAGTTGCTTATTTATGGAAATAAGGGACAAGTTGCACTTGTTGGTTTCCTAAATTTAATCTTAACTTATTTAGACTCTAAAAGTCACAAACGATACATTATTGGATAGCTAACTCGATAAAGTTTCATTTAAAATAGTGTAAAACTCATAAATTTATTTAAGGTATGAAAATATTTTTCCAATCACTTTTGGCAATAGGATATAGGGTATTTGCAAGGCGACAGAAGAAAAATCCCTACGCACTCAAACAGACTTGAAACATCGTATGCAATGCACCTTTAGAAAGCTAATTCAATTTAATTTCAGGGAAAATTTTTAAAAACTCCTAGAAAATCAATCTAATAGGTCAAAAATGGGACGCTATATGATTTATAGCTATATTTAGGGGTTTTGTATACTGAGTAATGGAAAAATCATAGCTCAAACAAACTTGAAAAATCGTGTAGATAGAATGTTGGAAAGTTAACTTATAGTAATTTGAGGGAAAAATAACTAACAATTTCTAGGACCATTTGAAGGTTGGAAAGATTTTTGTAACTTGGCCTATTGTTGCTCATAGTAGCTAAAATAGAAGATTAGTACATTTTTTGAATTAACCCATCAACTATCTTCTATTTTCCTATCATCTTTCCACTTTTTGCCACCTTTCTATTAAAAATTGAAGCCTATATGTGTCAAAATAATATTTTGCCTAACATTTTAGTAGTTGGACCAATTTTTATTAAAGTAAAGCTCGAAATATCATAGCATTTTTTATGGCTATTACTTTTGGGAAAAATTGATTCTAAGGACCTGGACAAAAACAAGTGCCTAAAACTACCTCAATGTTTTCTCCACTAGTATCTTTGGATATACCACCAAAAACTTGAATTCATTGCCTTCTAGCTACATCTTTTTTAAGCCTTATATACCATAAAAGACTTTGACCTCTCTAATTCTAGCTACCTCTATTAGAAGCTTTGGATACACTACCAAAGACTTGAATTTTGTATACCTCCATCATAAGCTTCGGATACGCCACTAAAAACTTGACTTATTGAATATTTTGGCTACTACCACCAGAAGCTTTTGATACACCATTAAAAACTTAACCTCTAGAATATTCTAGTTACCACTAACATAAGCTTTGGATACACCAACAAAGACTTGACTTCTAAAATATTCTGATCACTACCACCAGAAGCTTTTGGTACATAAGGAAAGACTTAATATTCTAAAAGATATCAGTTACACCACCAAAAGCTTTGGATACTTCATTAAAGGCTTAATTTCTTGAATGTTTAAGCTACCACTGCAAGAAGTTTGGATCCTCCACCAAAAACTTGAGTTCTTAAATATTCAAAATCCCACCACCATAAGCTTTGGTTCTATACTAAAGACATATTTTCTAACATTGTGATTACCTTTTCTAGAAGCTTTGAATGCACCACTGAAGCAATGTGTCACAAAGAAGGCATACAAGGTTGAAATAAGTATTAAGGAATAGCTAGACCTAAAGGAAGGGAAAACATAAAAATAATGTTAATCGATGTAATTCCTATGTCAAAAGCTTTTGTTTCTAGATTGATATTTTTTTATGAAACATGCATATTTTGAATTCTAAATGCTTTGATAAGCATGATAAAAAATGTTTCCTAAAAAAAGGCATGATAATGGAAAGTCTTAAGAATGCTGTGATCACTGTTAAAATAAGCCTATACCTTTACATTTATCTTCCTTATGAATAAAATCATGATGATTCGAAGACACGGTGCTTCAGGAAAATAGCATAAAATTTTGTGATCACCTAGAATGACTAAAAAGGAAAGTTTAACGTACACACAGAGCACTGGACTAAAGTTGTCAAAATTTATAGGCTTTTTTGAAATCCAAACAAATGAAACATTCTTTTAAGGGTTCTAATTGTTGTAATTCGATGTGTGCCAAGATGATGCCAAAATTACCATTCCCTTTCCATTAACTAAGGCACAAACTCTTTAGCTGTTGCTCTAAAGCCATTTCAATTCACATCTCGAGGCATAGACACCAAACAAAACTGTCCCATGTCCCTTGTAAAACTATTTAAGCTGTATTCTTCTTGTTTCTTTTTAAATAGCCTAATATCAAACTTTGATGGATCGAATTTTGAATATTTTTTGTGGGTGTAAACCTCATGATAACTTGATTTTGCATTGGTGATGAACTAAAAATAGGGACATGCTTATAAATTTAGAGAGAATGGAGAATTATTTAGGGCATGAAAAGAAAAATAACAAAGAAAAATAAAAAAAATAAATGTACTATCATGTGATTAAGATGCTCAAAACATTTTTGAAAGAAAATCACTTTTCGAGGAATGAACCATTAGATTAAATAGTTGTGTTCTGTATGAGAAATTACCATCTTTTATTATCCTTTAGTAAATATAAAAGTTATTCCTTCTGTTGTCCCCTTTTAGCTTGACAAATTATTTCATCTTCAAACCTTAATCAAGGATCACCTTTCCACACTATAGGCAGATCTTTATAAGGCATAGGGGATAAGTTCCATTTTTAGGTTATAAGAATGATGCCTTTTGTCATGGTGTAAGCATGCAAATGGATCGAGCTACTAACTCTTAAATCCTCTTTATGATAAAAAGCCAAAAAAAAGATAAAGACAAAATGAAAAATAAAAAAATGTTGCAAGCAAAAATAAAAAAAATAAAAAAAGGAAAGATGTATGAAAATATATATTGTAAGAAGGATGAAGCTCTTCATGAAAAAAATTGATATTTGTTTTGATGACCTTTAAAGACATAATTTGGACCTATTTATCTTTTCTTTACAAAACTTGAACCCTGGCCTGCATTATGTACCTTGTAAAGTCCATTTGATCAAATATGAATATTTGATCTAATAGGTTTAGTCTTCAAAAAATTTTAGAAAGTTTTTGAGTTTCTTAAAAACATGATGATGCAATCAAAAGAAAAAGTGAAAGAATAAAGCTTTAGGTTGAAAACCCAAAAACTGGTGATTTAGAGCAAATTTAAAAATTTAGGCGTCATTATGGTATTACCAAGATCTTGTCCAGAAGAAAGCTTTTTAAAGAAATCTAAAGACATCTATAAATCTCTAAACATCCTAATCTATCAACTCTTATTTGGAGAGATTAACCTATAAAATTAAATATATTATCCTTTCCAAATTGATATTTTAATCCTAAATCTAAACCTTTTATGGCCAATCTCGGTGCTTGTCAAAATGCTAACATTTGGGAAACTAAAAAGAATATCAAAGAAATTCATAATTCATAAGGCCTGATCCATTCATGAACCAAGGAGATTGGTGCATACATTTCACCTACTATTATGTTTCTTGGACCAACCAAACCTTTTTTTTTTTTGCACTAAGCCTCTCAACCCAAATTAAGAAAACCTAAAATACCATTGAAGAAAATTTTCTAACAAGAGATCATCAATTTTTTGAAGAAACTTAAATATCATGCTAATTTGGAGGTTTTTTTGCTAGATGAGTGTTTTAAACAAAAAAACTTCTTCAACAAAACAAATGTTATGAAAAACCTAATAAAATGATATCATTAAAAGAGACAAAGGTTTTGCTAATCAATAAGCATTGAATTAAGATAAAACTTGATTCATTAAGGGAAAAAGTGAAATAAAAATTTAACCCTGAGTGTTGATGAGAACTTGAAAATCATTGAGGCAAGATAATGGTAAAAGATTTGAAAAAAAAAATCTAAAGCATGAGGGGCTCTGAGCATATTTTAATCTGAAAAGAAATAGATAAGAAAGGCAAAATAAAAGAGAAAACCAACCAGGGTTCGATCTTTGTATCATTTATGAACATGTGCTTTATTAGTTAAAATTGACATTTGCATTGTTTCGTATGCATTTGCACTATTCTTGACATTGTCATTTACGTATACACTATTCAGTGAATACTTACATTAGTGTTTATTTGCACATTTGTGTTATTTGTTTTTCTTGACCAATAACATCGTCTCTTCAATCATTGTATTGTCACACTTGTTTAGCAACTGCAATTACACAGCTTTTCATTAGTCAGATGCACTTAAAATCCATCGATGGTGAAATCCTAAACATTTATTAGAGAAATCTTCAGTAGTGAAATTAAAAGTTCTTAGGCAAACTTTGATGTGGAGTAAGTCTTCAGTTGTGGAAAAGCATTTAAGAAATTTTGCTTAAAATAAGTGTTTGATGGTAGAATCCAAAGCTTAAAACAAGTCCTCAATGGTGGAATCTAAAGTATTCAAGAAATTTTACTTAGAACAAGTTTTTGATGGAGGATTAAAGCATTTACGATTTCTATTCAAAACAAGTCTTCATCGGTTGAATCCGAAGTGTTTAAAAAAGGTTTTAGAATAAGTCTCTGACAATGGAATTTGAAACACTTATGGAAATTTTTTTAGAGGAAATTTTAGTGGTTATAGCCTAAATGAATTCAAATCTTTGGTAGAGTACCCAAATCTCCTAAGGGGACATCTAGAATTTAAGTCTTTGACAGTGATAAACAAAATAAATACAAGTATTTGGTTATATATCTAAAACTTTTGGTGGTGCTAGCCAGAATGTTATATATTCTTTATTGTGTTATCTAAAACACTCTAGTGGAGGCATCTAAAATCTAAGTCTTTGGTGGTATATGTAAAGCTTCTAGAGGTGATAGCTAAAATATTATATATTCAAGTCTTCTATGGTATATCCAAAGCTTTTAGTGAAGGCATCTAGAAGTTAAGTCTTGGGAGGTGATATCCATGGCTTTGTTCAGTTAAGTTTCTAGAGGCCACATTTGAAACTTTTACTGACCAATTTTCTTTTTAAATCAAACTCACTTCCTTTAAGATGGATTAAACCTCGGTAATGCCCTTTGAGTTTTTTATTCTTTTTAAAATCAAACTTGTTTCAAAGATTATTTCCATTTTTTAAATTAATTTTTAATTTTCAAAAAAAAGAAACGCCCGTCCAAGATAGTGTCTATATTCTTTGTTTTATTCTTGATTCTTAGTAATGGCCAAAGAGAAAGCTGTAGACATATAATTTTATCTAGTCCCTTAAATAAGCCTTACCTAAACCTCAAATCTAGTAAAAATATTCTTATAAACCCTAAACCCTATTTTTTTAGGTTTAAAACCACTTAGAATCCTATAAGAGTTTAAGACTCCTAAATAGCTTATGAATTTGACCAAAAGCCTTAAAGATCGACTTGGGTCAATGTGGTCAAGCCAAGTCCAACTCAACTTACAATCAAACTTAGTAAAAGAAGTCAAATAATGCTAATTAAGTAAACGTTGAGCAGAACAATAATAATTAAGATGAATCAGTCAAAATCAATCAAAATTGACTGAAACCAAGAAAAGCCAATCATTTTTCAAAATGGTTGGGAAAAGGCAACTTTGATTAACTTGGTTGGAAGAGTGAAAATATCCTTAAATAAATTGAGTTTCCAATTGAACATTTTACAAATAGGATTTTTTTTAATTAAGCTTTTTTTGCACATGGATTCTTTGTTATATATACTATACTCTTTTACCTTCAGAACTTTAATTTTACTTATGGAAATTTTAATTAAATTTTTACATTTAGAATTTTTAATTAAACTTTCACATGTGGAATTTTCAATTAAATTTTTTTCATGTAGATACCAAAACATAGAATTTCTAGTTAAAACTTTTAATTAAACCTTCATTTATAGGATATTTTAGTTAAAATTTTTACTTATATAATTTTTAATAAAATCCTCCCATGTGAAATTATTAAACTTTTCACATGTAGAATTTTTAATTAAACCTTTTGCCTATAGAATTTTTAATTCATCTATTACATATAGAGTTTTCAATTGAACTTTTCATGGATAGAATTTTAGATTAAGCTTTGTACGTGTGTGTATATATATATATATATATATATATAGAATTTTTAATCAAACTTTTCACACAAAATTAAACTTTTTGCATATATAATTTTTTTAATTAAATTCTCACACATGGAATTCTTATTTATTATTTTTAATTATATTTTTCACAAATAGAATTTCTAATTAAATGTTCACATATAAAATTTTTGACTAAATTTTCACACTTATGATTTTATTTGTATCAAACTTTTGATTTAAATTTTTTACATAGAAAATTTTCAAATTTGATTTTCTAAATTGATAGAATTTTCAATTGAATCTTTACAGGTAGTATTCTGTGTTAGGTTTAGTCTTAGAGGTGGCAATTGGGCGGGTTCGGGATGGGTCATTTCGGGTTTGAGTTTTTTTGGGTTTGGACTGATTCGGGTTTCGATCAATTTGGGTTCGAGTTCTTTCAGGTTTGGTTTCATTTGGGTTCCGGCTCATTTGGGTTTGGGTCAATTCGGCTTCGGGCCAATCCGAGTTCAGGCCAATTTGGGTTCGGGTTTAGGTCGGGTTCGGGTTTGAGTATAGTTTACATCATTTTTTTATTTTATGTTAAATGTAATCACTTTTACGTAATTTTAA
>JBBYHM010009919.1:0-11530 GCA_038381775.1 Adansonia rubrostipa
CAATTAGGATAAACACTAATTCACATAATAATCTCCTTTCTTTTAATGATTGGCACCACAAATTCATTTTGCTTATTGGGATAAATGAATTGATGCTTTGGTTTCATAAGAAAAACTTCACTTCCCACCATTTTTTAGAATCAAAGTTTGTCTACGAATTGGGATAAACAGTAATTCATGTAATAATCTCGTCTGTTTTCATGATTAGGAGCCATAAACACATTCTCCTCGTCGGGATATATGAATTGATGCTTTGGTTTCATAGGAAAAAGTACTCTTTCTACCATTTTTAGAACTAAAGTTCATCTTTTAATTCGGATAAACACAGATTCATGTACTAATCTCCTTTCTTTTAATGATTGGGCACCAAAACTTCATTCTCTTTATTGGGATAAATGAATTGATGCTTTGGTTTCATATGAAAAACTTTTTTTCCATTATTTTTTGAATTAAAGTTCGTCATTCAATTGGGATAAACACGGATTCACATAATAATCTCCTTTCTCTTAATGATTGGGCACCACAAATTCATTCTTCTTATTAGGATAAATGACTTGATGCGTTGGTTTTATAAGAAAAGCTTCTCTTTCTACCATTTTTAGAATTAAAGTTCGTCTTTCAATTGGAAAAAACATAGATTCAAATAATAATCTTCTTTCTTTTAATGATTGGGCACCACAACTTCATTCTCATTGTTAGGATAAATGAATTGATGCTTTGGTTTCATAAAAAAAATTCTCTTTTGACTATTTTTAGAATTAGAGTTTATCTTTCAACAGGGATAAACACTGAATCGCGTAATAATCTTCTTTCTTTTAATGATTGGGCACCATAAATTCATTCTACTCATTGGGGTAAATGAATTAATGCTTTGGTTTCATAAGAAAAACTTCATTTCCCATAATTTTTTAGAATCATAGTTCGTCTATCAATTGGGATAAACATAGATTCATGTAATAATTTCATTTCTTTTAATGATTGGGCGCCACAAATTCATTCTTCTCATTGGCATAAATGATATTGATGCCTTGGTTTGATAAGAAAAACTTCTCTTTCTACCTTTTTAGAATGAAAGTTCACCTTTCAATTAGGATAAACACAGATTCACATAAAAATCTTTTTTCTTTTAATGATTGTGCATCACAACTTCATTCTCTTCATTGGGATAAATGAATTGATGTTTTGGTTTATAAGAAAAACTTCACTTAGTACCATTTTTTATAATCAAAGTTCGTCTATTAATTGGGATAAGCACAAATTCACATAATAATTTCCTTTATTTTCATGATTAGGAACCATAAACACATTCTCCTTCTTAGGATTAATGATATTGATACCTTGGTCTCATAAGAAAAACTACTCTTTCTACCATTTTTAGAATTAAAGTTCATATTTCAATTAGGATAAACACTAATTCACATAATAATCCCCTTTCTTTTAATGATTGGCATCACAAATTCATTCTGCTCATTGGGATAAATGAATTGATGCTTTGGTTTCATAAGAAAAACTTCACTTCCCACCATTTTTCAGAATCAAAGTTTGTCTATCAATTGGGATAAACAGTAATTCATGTAATAATCTCCTTTGTTTTCATGATTAAGAGCCATAAACACATTCTCCTCATTGTGATAAATGAATTGATGCTTTGCTTTCATAGGAAAAACTACTCTTTCTGCCATTTTTAGAACTAAAGCTTGTCTTTCAATTCGGATAAACATAGATTCACGTAATAATTTCCTTTCTTTTAATGATTGGGCACCACAACTTCATTCTCTTCGTTGGGATAAATGAATTGATGCTTTGGTTTAATAAGAAAAACTTCTTTTTCTATTATTTTTGGAGTTAAAATTCATCTTTCAATGGGGATAAACATGGATTCACATAATAATCTCCTTTTTTTTAATGATTGGGCACCACAAATTGATTATCCTCACTGGGATAAATGATTTGATGCTTTGGTTTTATAAGAAAAGCTTATCTTTCTACAATTTTTAGAATTCAAGTTCATCTTTCAATTAGGATAAACATAGATTCAAATAATAATCACCTTTCTTTTAATGATTGGGCATCACAACTTCATTCTCCTTGTTAGGATGAATGAATTGGTGCTTTGGTTTCATAAGAAAAACTTC
The DNA here is from genome assembly GCA_038381775.1 of Adansonia rubrostipa. Taxonomy (NCBI): domain Eukaryota; kingdom Viridiplantae; phylum Streptophyta; class Magnoliopsida; order Malvales; family Malvaceae; genus Adansonia; species Adansonia rubrostipa. The sequence continues at coordinate 2,136 of JBBYHM010009919.1, forward strand.
TCCTTTTATCATTTTTAGAATTAAAGTTAGTCTTTCAATTAGGATAAACACAAATTCACATAATAATCTCCTTTCTTTAATGATTGGGCACCACAAATTCATTCTCCTTATTGGGAAAAATGTTATTGATGCTTTGATTTCATAAGAAAAACTTCTCTTTCTACCATTTTTGGAATTCAAGTTTGTCTTTCAATTGGGGTTAACATGGATTTACATAAAAATCTCCTTTCTTTTAATGATTAGGCACCACAAATTCATTCTTTTCGTTGGGATAAATGATATTGATGCCTTGGTTTCATAAGAAAAACTTATCTTTCTACCATTTTTAGAATTAAAGTTTGTTTTTGAGTTGGGATAAACACGGATTCAAGTAAAAATCTCCTTTCCTTTAATGATTGGGCACCATAAATTCAGTCTCCTCATTGGGGGAAATGAATTGATGCTTTGGTTTTGTAAGAAAATCTTTACTTTGCACCCTTTTTTATAATCAAAGTTCGTTTGCCAATTGGGATAAGCATGAATTCACATAATAATTTTCTTTGTTTTCATGATTAGGAATCATAAATACATTCTCCTCATTAGGATTAATGATATTTATGCCTTGGTCTCATAAGAAAAACTTTTCTTTCTACCATTTTTAGAATTAAAGTTCATCTTTCGATTAGGATAAACACTGATTCACATAATACTCTTCTTTTTTTTAATGATTGGGCACTACAAATTCATTCTACTCATTGGGATAAATGAATTGATGCCTTGGTTTCATAAGAAAAACTTCACTTCCCACCATATTTTAGAATCATAGTTCGTTTGTCAATTGAGATAAATATGGATTCACATAATAATCTCCTTTTTTTTCATAGTTGGGCACCATAAATACATTCTCCTCATTAGGATAAAGGATATTGATGCTCTAGTTTCACAAGAAAAACTTGTCATTCTACCATTTGCAAAATTAAAGTTTGTTTATCGATTTGGACAAACATGGATTCACATAATAATTGACTTTCTATCCATGTTATGACACCATAAACACATTCTCAGAAATGGGATAAATGATATTCAAGCTTTGATTTCATAAGAAAAACTTCTTTTTCTATCATTTTTAGAATTGAGGTTTATCTTTCAATTGGGATAAACATGGATTCACATAAAAATCTCTTTTATTTTAATGATTGGGCACCGCAAATTTATTCTCTTCATTAGGATAAATGAAATGATGCTCTAGTTGCATAAGGAAAACTTTACTTCCCACCATTTTTTAGAATCAAAGTTCATCTATCAATTGGGATAAACATGAATTCACATAATAATTTCCTTTGTTTTCATAATTAGGAACCATAAACACATTCTCCTTGTCACAATGTACCCCAAGGTGGATCCTCATGGATCTAAGAGTGCGTATGACTTAAACTATTTTCCTAACTTAAAAATATCTTTTTGATCAAGACTTTTCTTTGGCGATGTGATGAGAATGAGAATGTACAGATTCTTAACTTGTGGCACAAGGGAAGGAACAATAAGATGAATCACTCATCTTATTGGTCTCGGATGACCATCACAAAATGGTCAATGCTTGGAGTCACCACTGATCATTTCAGGCTAGGCATGATAGGATGCCTATTGAAACCTATGTTTTGAGATACGAAACTCAAAACATCGATCCCATGGTTGGAGTATCCCACCATTTTTTAGAATCAAAGTTATCTATCAATTGGGATAAACATGAATTCACATAATAATCTCTTTTATTTTTATGATTACGAACCATAAACACATTCTCCTTATTGGGATAAATGATATTGATGCTTTAGTTTATTAAGAAAAACTTCTCTTTCTACCATTTTTAGAATTAAAGTTCATTTTTCAATTAGGATAAGCATGGATTCACATAATAATCTTCTTTCCTTTAATGATTGGGCACCACAAATTCATTCTCCTCATTGGGATAAATGATATTGATGCCTTGGTTTCATAAGAAAACTTCTCTTTCTACCATTTTTCTTATTAAAGTTTATCTTTTAATTGTGATAAACACGGATTTACATAATAATCTCTTTTCTTTTAATAAGTGGGCACTGCAAATTCATTCCACTTGTTGGGATAAATGAATCGATGCTTTGGTTTTATAAGAAAAACTTCATTTTCCACCATTTTTTAGAGTCAAAGTTCATCTATCAATTAGGACAAACATAAATTCATGTAATAATCTCCTTTCTTTTCATGATTAGAAACCATAAATGCATTCTCCTTATTGGGATAAATGATATTGATGTTTTGGTTTCTTACGAAAAACTTCTTATTCTACCCTTTTTAGAGTTAAAATTCATCTTTCAATTGTAATAAACATGGATTCACATAATAATCTCCTTTCTTTTAGTGATTGGGCACCAAAAATTTATTCTCCTCGTTGGGATAAATGAATTAATGCTTTGGTTTATAAGAAAAACTTCTCTTCCCACCATTTTTTAGAATCAAAGTTCTTCTATCAATTAGGATAAACACGAATTCATGCAATAATCTCATTTGTTTTCATGATCAGGAACCATGAACACATTCTCCTCATTGGGATAAATGAATTGATGCTTCGCTTTCATAGGAAAAACTTCTCTTTCTATTATTTTTAGAATTAAAGTTTGTCTTTCAATTGAGATAAACATGAATCCACATAGTAATCACTTTCATTTAATGATTAGGCACCACAAATTCATTCTACTCATTGGGATAAATGAATTAATTCTTTGGTTTTATAAGAAAATCTTCACTTCCCACCAATCTTTTTAATCAAAGTTCATCTGTTAATTGGGATAGACACAAATTCATGCAATAATTTCCTTATATCTTTTGTCCTCGGATACCTAGAACTACATCATTTGATGCCACATCTTTTCATTTACCTTTTATGTGATCCCTAAGCCTTATTGATGTTCTCAAAATACGTTGTTGCCCGGTGATCATCGCCCCCTATCACGTTTATGCTTCAGATTGCTAAAATTAGCCCAGAAAAAATAAGGTGTCTACAGCTGCCCCTCTTTGACCATTGCTGAGGATCAAGAATAGGGCAAAGACAGATAGACACTATTTTGTTCGGGGTGGACTGATGCTCCCCAGAACACTAGGATGTTAGGTTTTCTAAGGTTTGACCCCCTACGGCAAGTACGGAGTATCATGGATTTTTTTATAGGTGCCGCCAACTTGTGAAGACTTTAACTTAAACTTAGAGGCCATCAGCTTGTGTGGGCTTTAATTCGACTGTCACTAGCTTGTGTGGGGTTTGACTCAGGTGCTGCCAGCTCATGCAGGCTTTGACTTATACTTGGGTGCCACCAGCTCGTGTGGGCTTTGACTCGAGTGCTGCCAGCTCATCCAGGCTTTGAAGAGGTGCCACTGACTTATGAGCTTTTATGGGGAGCCACTGACTTGTGGGCTTTAAAGGGTGCCATTGACTTGTGGGCTTAAAAGGGTGCCACTGACATATGGGCTTTATAGAGGTGCCACTAACTTGTGGGCTTTAAAAGGGTGGCACTGACTTGTGGGCTTAAAGTGGTGCCATTGACTTGTGGGCTTTAAAAGGGTGGCACTGACTTGTGAGCTTAAAGTGGTGCCACTAACTTGTAGGCTTTTAAGGGGTGCCACTGACTTATGGGCTCTATTAGGGTACCACTAACTTATGGGCTTTAAAAGGGTGCCATTGACTTATAGGCTTAAAGAGGGTGCCACTAACTTATGGGCTTATAAGGGTTGCCACTAACTTGTGGGTTTTAAAAGGTTGCCACTAACTTATGGGCTTAAAGGGGTGCCATTAACTTGTGGACTTTAAAAAGGGTACCACTGACTTGTGGACTTTAAAAAGGGTACCATGACTTGTGGGCTATACAAGGGTGCCACTGACTTATGGGCTTTTAAAAGAGTACCACTGACTTATGGGCTATAAAGGTTGGCAACAAAATTTTCGATAAAACTTCTAATACAAGCTTTTCGTAACAGAAGTTTACGATGAAATTTCCTATTGAAAAGGGTTTTGGCATTAATTCTTGACAAAATTCTTAACAAAGCTTCTGACGTATGTTCTCGACAAAATTTTTTTTGATGATAGATAATAATTTCTTGACACTAGCACTTTGATAATAGTTGCTTGATAAAAAAAGGTTTTGACATAAGGTAATGAGAAGAAAAGGACCTTACCTGAATGGCATTTGGTTTGCGAAGCTTAGAGTTCTTACCAAGAATTCTTTGAAGGTTCAGCAAACCTGGCTTGAAGTGATATTGTAAAATGATGATGTAAGATGGTAATATGAATGCACGATATGAAATGCTATCATGATTGCATGATGTGAAGTCTAATATGGGAAATAGCTATAGTTCTCCTTGTACATCATTCAGACTCTCAAAAGGATGGCGATTCATCTTTGTTTCAACTATAGATGAAAATTTTCCTAATCCTGCTGGGGACTGTAGGTTGTCCTAACTCTATTGGGGATATGGCCAAAAATTTAGTCTCAAGAACTTGGACTGTTGCATTTCTCGATTGGAGAGGCTCAATCATTTTCTTGACAAATGGAAAGCATTGTCGACAATTTAGAGACTATTCGATCAATTAGGTTAATGTCCCTGATAGGATTCTGATAGAACGCATGGGTCAATTTTTGGTTAGTTTAAAATGGTTTTTCTTGAGATATGGCTTGTGAGAGCAAGAAATCGTTTGGTGTATGGTCATGCCAAGTTGGTGCTTGGATGTGAAAAGTGCATGATCTTGATTATCAGGGCATGACTCGATATACCACTGAGCTGTTGCCTCAATAAGGCTGTGTTGGAAGCAATAGATTAGGAGTTTTTCATCTTTCTCGAACCTAGCCATCTTTCGTAGGTACATTCGAACATGGATAGAATGGTCAGTGGTTCCATTGAACTTCTCAGACTTTGAGACTTTGAACTTTAGGGGAATGACAATGTTGGACACCAAAGACAGCGATTATACGTCAAAAGCTTTGAACTTGTCACTCTCTTTGTTAGCTTGGAGGCTTTTTTCCAGTAGCTAGAACTTGTTCACGTCTGCCGCAATCATGGTGGACTTTTAACCTTTTATTTTCTCTGATTCCTCATGATCAAGGGCTATCGAATCTGCTGATGAGACTCTCGCATTCACCCCGTGAGTATCGGGAATGAATTGACCATCGCAATAGGATTAAGGTAGATGACCGATGGAGCCTGAGCGGCAGGTATAGGAGCTGGCCATTGTTCTTGTTTAGCTTCCCCTTGGGCAGGTTTTGGATTATTGGCAGGGGGACTTTCGACATTGGGAGGATTATTCCTTGTTTCAACAATGCTGGCTTGCCCTTTTTCTTTCATAGAGGTGGTCATTAGTTCCATAAGTTTTGCATTTTGATTCTGCATTTCGTATTGCTAACGAAGAATCTGATCTTGTGATTCCTTAACCATTCGTTCAAGTTGTTCAATACGAGCTTCATGATCACTTTTCATGATTTGCTTATGGCATCATGTGTGGTAGCGGTGCGTGATGCAAGGTTTCATGTTCTTGATTGACCTAGAAATCCCTTGCACTTTTATGGCCCAATTCCTGTATTAGACTTTTTTTAAAAAAAATGTATTTATTGGTGAGCATTTATGATGAGATGACGAGTTAAGATAATGAATGATTAATGCAAGTGCGATAAAAATGGTGAAATTAAATGTTTATATGCATTAGAGACAATTAATTCTTGGAATAGCTTCGTCATTAACATTATTCATAGAGTCACAAAAGGGGTTTTTCTTTTACAACATGATTACATCTGAAAGTATCTGACATGATTACATTATGTAATCACTAAAAAAAACCCAAAAGTCATTGCTCACGATCTCCAATAGGTGCGATGTCTCGCCTTATGGACCGAGCTACTTCAATCATGTCATCTACCTCTTGCTGAGCCATCTGGACTTGTTGAGTGAGGTGCTGGGTTTGTTCTTGGTAGTTTAGACGTGCTTGCTCGATTGTTACTTGCTAATCTAGTTTGCGTTGCTCAGAAGCCTTTGTTAGTTCATTGATATGACCTTGATGATCCTGAAGAGATTGTTCTAACTCCTGGATTCTATGAATGAGATAGCTTTATTTTCAACCCTAGTGGCTCTCATATCTCGCATTTGGGCCTCGAGTCTTTGATTCTTTCATTGGTAGGTGGAAGCAAGAGCACGTGCCCTCATGAACTTTTCTTTGCTGGTTTTGGCTTCCTCCTTTTGCTGATTTAGGTCGCGATTCAGAGTGGTGACTTTTGCTTCCCATTCTACTTATGTCTTGCCAATACATCAGGACTTGTTAGTTTTTTGAATGTCACATAATCCTTGGTCAGGCTCTTAAGGTTATCTTTGAAGCGATCCTTTTCTTTAACAACTCGATCCATTTTACCATACCTAAGATAGATGTCCATCTCTAGCTAGCCCTTTAAGTTGAGAGATTTCTGTAGCAAAGGATGCCTTTTCTCACTCGAACTCCCTCTCAAGTAGCTCAATCTCAGAAGGCAGTTCCTCTATTAGGATTTGCAGTATCCTAGAGTTGGGTGGTGGTAATGGATCGTTGATACAGCAGAGCCTCCATTCTTCATATCCAGGTGTGGTGGGGCTTCCTCTCCAATATCTTTCTATACAATAGACCTTCTTCCAGGCTTGGAAAGAAGACTGAACTTTGCTTTATAATTAAGATCTCCAATTCAAAATCCCAATATCCCACGTCTTCAAAGAACAAGATGAATTGTTGGCACTGGAACTGATGCAATACCAATAAAGAACCATAATTGGTATTTCCCCATAATCCCAAGAGTGGCACACAAGTGTAGTCTCCATATCTGCACACAATTGACTGAGGGAACACCCATGGGGCTCTCCACATGATTTCTTTCTCCTTAATGTTTCATAATTCCTCGACCCAATGCTTTTTGTCTTATCTTAATGACATTCTTTTTCTAATGCCGTGGAAAAAGGATTGATCTTGAAGAAGAAATTTTGCCTGACTCTTCCATTCCTAACATAAAGATGACTTAGGAGCCATATCTGGAGTAATAAGGCACACCCGATAAACCTTCTTATTCCTATTTTTTTACAAAAGCTGAGGGCGCGGATGGTTTTGGCAATGATGGTGGAAGCATCGTTGATGTTGCAACATAGGCGAGAAAAGAAATCTATGACTGCTGCCTCTACATAATCCAAAGTCTTTGGGAATATAATGAGCCCGTAGATTGCCAAAGCATAGACATCTTGAGCTTTCTTTTAATCAAAAAGATTCACGATTATCTCTTTCAAGCTAGCCTAAGAGATGCATTCGTTACTTCCTGTTACATTGACATGACTATCAACCCATGCTTCTGTGACTCCAAGAATTTGCCTCAACCTTTTCTTGAATGGAGAAGGCATTAGAGCCTTGCAATAAATCCAATCTGATTTGGCCCTTTCTATGTTGAGCAGGGCTATGTACTCATCAATGGCAGGGATTAAATCTTATTGGTTAAAGGTGAAACATCGGTAGGCTAGATTCCAGACTGTGCCGCTGCTCATAATAAGCCATCATCCAACTGAACTCGAAGTAAGAGAGTTGTATCCTCATACTTCTTAGTGAAAGCTTCTTTCTTGACATTGGTGACCTTCTGACCATGCTCTGACATTTTTAAAGGACTCAATAGTGGAGATAAGCTGTTGCTTCATAAATGATGCCCCTTGCTGAACACCGAACTAGAATAATTATTCCAAAATGATCATTGTCATGATGGTTATAATGAAATGATGCATGCACCAAAACATAAACAAAGAGAAAATGAGCTAGTGAAACATATAGGAGACAAATGTAATAAAGATTTAAGAACATTAAAAGAGAAGAAAAAAACAAACATCTCAGCCAAGGTGCTGAAATGAGAGACAGGCAGTATTTCAACATGCCAAGATTAAATCTGCCCTTTGTGAGGTGATGCTATATTTTATTTTGATAAAACAAATGACCAATAGCAATATTTGTTCATCACCACTAGTGCAGAGGCACATTAAGCCATGACTCGAACAGCATAATGGCTTACAGTATAAGACATTGTGAATGATGGTTTTTGTTCATCGTCACTTATTTACACAAAGGTTCACCGTCATTCGGGTAGCACAACGGCGTGTCTCGATAAATGATAAAAATACATATGCGGGTGATAATTGTATACTTATTTCACCTACATAATTATGGTAATTAGGAGTAAAGGTTAGGAATGTTTCCCTGAGTAACCCTATTCTCTAGGTATTCTAACAGCATTTCAGTATGGTTTGACATGGTTTAGCTCGTAGGGCTTACTATATGAGGTTTAAGTTGACACCTAAATAGGTATCCAAATTGCTCCTCCATCCGATATGGACAGTTGAGGGACCCCAATCCTAGACCCATCGCAGGTTTGGCAGAATGGCTTCGATCCGTTGGATGTATTTCCCTATGTAAATACAGAGGGTTACTCACAAGAGACATAGGTAATTTACATCCATGAAGTTATTACCATGCCTATGCGAAGGGTTTCTCATGAAGGCAGACAGCTTACTTCCTCCTAATGATTGGGTTATAACCATGCCATGGAGTTTGGCGAGACACTAATGCATGTGCAAGTGCATGGTGTGTGATGGGGAAACGATCAAACCTTTTCATTTACTTCCATATTACCATTTTTATTAAACTAATGATTATTCAAAAATAAGGCAATCCTGACAATCATGTCAAACAAAATATTAGTTGACAAAACAAAAAAGGGTCATAGTTAAATAATGATCAAAGATCGAAAGAATCGAGAACCTAACAAGACACAGCTAGTTATTGGCCTAACTCTTTATATTTTCCCAGTGGAGTCGCCAAGCTGTCACAATGTACCCTAGGGTGGATCCTCGTAGATCTAAGAGTGCGCACGACTTAAACTATTTTCCTAACTTGGAAATATCTTCTTGACAGAGACTTTTTCTTTGGCGATGCGATGAGAACGAGAATGTACAGATTCTTGACTTGTGGTACAGGGAAAGGGACCATAAGATGAATCCCTTATCTTATTGGTCTCGGATGACCATCACAAAATGGTCAATGCTTAGAGTCACCACCGATCATTTCGGGCTAGGCATGATAGGATGCCTATTGAAACCTATGTTTTGAGATACGAAACTTAAAACATCGATCCTATGGTCTACGTAATGCAAAGATTCACCGTTTGGGTTTAGGAGTTAGTTACGCATGATAAGGTATGAACCTCTTTGTGATGCTCGAAATTGATACTTTACTAGCTATGTCTTATCTTAACTTTGATTATTTTGATCTTATTTTGTCATTATTTTGATATAACCCTCTTTTAATGCATGAATCTTATAGAAATACAAATCTAGGTTTTGATGAAAAAGAT
>JBBYHM010009952.1:0-11528 GCA_038381775.1 Adansonia rubrostipa
TTACATAGACTCACACAAGGATCTAGATCAGTAGAAGATTATCACAAGGAGATGGAGATGCTATTGATTAAAGCTAATATAGAAAAGGAGAAAGAGGTAACAATTGCTCGGTTCATGGGTGGTTTGAATAGGGAAATTACTGATGTGGTTAAGTTGTAACATTATGTAGAGATGGAGGACCTAATGAACATTACCATGAAGGTGGAGAAGTACTAAAAACAAAGAAGGGCAGCCAAGTCTTTCTCAAATTCTAGCAGTAAATAGAGTCCAAAATAGAGCAAAAATGAAGATTAAAAGAGGGAGCACTATTCAGATTCCAAGGAGAAAGGCAATGAAACAAACAAAGGCAAGGAGAAGAGTACTTCAATTCAAAAGGGTACTACTGATTCATCTTTTAAACCTTCTAAACATAGGGATATTAAGTGCTTTAAATGTCAAGGGCATGATCATTATGCATCTGATTGTCCTAATAGAAAGACCGTGTTTATTAAGGGTGATGATATTATTTCTGAGTCTGATAAAGGTAATAAGTCTGATGGTAGTGATTTGAGTATGCCACCTTTAGAAGATTGTTCTGATATTGATGAGAGTGTTGAATATGCTGTTAAGGGTAAATTTTTAGTTCCTAGGCATGCATTGAACTTGAATGTGAAGGAAGATAGCCTAGAACAAAGGAAGAACCTATTTCACACTAGATGCTTGGTAGGTGGGAAAGTTTGTAGCATGATCATAGACGGGGGTAGTTGTACTAATGTAGCTAGTACTACTTTCGTAGAGAAGTTGGGGATGAAATGTGATACACACCCTAACCCATATAGACTACAATGGTTGAATGATAGTAGTGAAGTCAAAATTACTAAGCAAGTAGTTGTTGTGTTCTCTATTGGTAGATATGCTGATGAAGTTGTGTGTGATGTTATGCCTATGCAAGCTGGTCATATATTGTTGGGTAGGCCATGGCAATTTGATAGGCGTGTTATGCATGATGGGTACATGAATAGGTATTCTTTTATGTATAATAGGCAGAGAATTACCCTTGCTCCTTAATCACCCAAAGAAGCATACCTTGAACAATTGAAAATTCAACAATCATCAAGTGGGGATTCAGGTAGTGAGGTGAAAAAGAAAGAAAAGAATGTGAAAAGTAAGCAAAAAAAAAAATTGAGATGAGTGAAAAGGTTAAGACACACTGTGTTTTTATGCAAAAGTGAGAGAGAGTTAAAGAGTGCATACTTAGGCAAGAGAGCTTTAATATTGTTTTGGTTTAAGGAAACATTGTTTACTAACACTGACCTTGACCTAAATTTACTTAGTGTGCTTGTGACTTTGTTGTAGGATTATGATGATGTTTTTCCTCAGGAGGTACCCCATGAGTTACCACTTTTGAGAAGGATTGAGCACCAAATTGACTTTGTACCAAAAGCTCAAATTCCTAATCGTCTAGCTTACCGAAGTAATCTAGAGGAGACAAAGGAACTACAAAGGCAAATGGATGAATTGCTTAAAAAAGGATATATGAGGGAGAGCATGAGTCATTGTGCTATGCCAGTTCTTTTAGTGCCAAAGAAAGATGGAACTTGGAGGATTTGTGTGGATTGTAGAGCGGTTAACAAGATCACTGTAAAGTATCGCCATCCTATTCCTAGGTTAGATGATATGCTAGATAAGTTGCATGGTGCCTGCATATTCACCAAAATTGATTTAAAAAGTGGCTATCATCAAATTAGGATAAAAGAAGGTGATGAATGGAAAACTGCATTTAAGATTAAATATGGATTGTGTAAGTGGTCAGTTATGCCTTTTGGCTTATCTAATGCACCTAATACTTTCATGCGCTTAATGAATCATGTTTTATGTGAGTTCCTTGGAAAATTTATGGTTGTTTACTTTGATGACATATTGATTTACAATAAGAACATAGATGAACATATTATGCATGTTAAGGCTGTTTTGGATGCACTTAGGAAAGAGAAGTTGTACGCAAACCTTAAGAAGTGTTCATTTTGCATGGATAAAGTTGTCTTCTTAGGTTTTGTGGTGAGTTCTAAGGGAGTCAAGGTTACTCTGAAAAGGTGAAAGCTATTCAAGAATGGCCAACACCTAAGTCAGATAGTGAGGTTGGGAGTTTCCATGGTTTAGCAAGTTTTTATAGGCGATTTGTTAGAGATTTCTCTACTATCGCTGCCCCATTGAATGAAATCATTAAGAATAATGTTGGTTTTAGATGGGAGAAAGAATAGGAAAATGCATTTAATACCTTAAAGGAAAAGTTATGTACTACACCCATTTTGCATTTGCCTGATTTTTCCAAGACTTTTTAGATTGAGTGTGATGCTTCTGGGATTGGTATAGGGGCTGTTTTGATGCAGGAGAATCGTCTCATAACATATTTCAGTGAGAAGTTGAGCAGATTAGTTTTGAACTACTCCACTTATGATAAGGAGCTTTATGCCTTGGTGAGAGCTCTTGAAGTGTGGGAGCATTACTTACTACCTAAAGAGTTTATGATACATAGTGATCATCAATCTCTCGAGTACTTAAAGGGACAAGGGAAATTGAGCAAAAGGCATGCAAGTTGGGTGGAGTATCTTGAAACATTTTCGTATGTGATAAAATACAAGCAAGGTAAGGACAATGTTCTGGCTGATGCACTATCAAGAAGATACATTTTGAATTCTATGCTTACTTCTAAGTTACTTGGATTTGAGCATTTAAAAGAGTTGTATGTTGATGATGCTGATTTTGCTAATGTATATCAAGCTTGTGAACATGCTGCATTTGATAAGTTCTATAGACATGAAGGATATCTTTTTAGAGCCAAACAACTTTGCATTCCTGCATGTTCTATTAAGGAGTTGCTTGTTAGACAATCACATAGTGGAGGGTTAATAGGGCATTTTGGTGTGCAAAAGACCTTAGATATGCTTAGTGAACATTTTTATTGGCTGAATATGAGAATAGATATGGAAAGGGTTTGTGCCAAGTGTATTACGTGTAAACAAGCCAAGTCTAGGTCTATGTCTTATGGTCTGTATACACCTTTACCTGTACCTAGTAAACCTTGGACTGATATATCTATGGATTTTGTGTTGGGTTTACCTAGGACTAGGAAAGATAGGGATAGCATATTTGTTGTTATGGATAGATTTAGTAAAATGGCTCATTTCATTGCTTGCCATAAAACAGATGATGCAACAAACATTGATGATCTTTTCTTTAAGGAAATGGTTCGGCTTCATGGTGTGCCAAGAACCATAGTTTCAGATAGGGATGTTAATTTCCTAAGTCACTTTTGGAGAGTTTTGTGGGGAAAGTTAGGTACTAAACTTTTATTCTCTACTACATGTCACCCAAAAATTGATGGGCAAACTGAAGTAGTTAATAGGACTTTAGGAACCATCTTGCGTGCAATTGTTGGAAAGAACTTGAAAACTTGGGAAGATTGTTTGCCATTCATTGAGTTTGCATATAATCGTTCTATACATACTTCTACAGGCTATTCTCCATTTGAAATTGTGTATGGTTTTAATCCATTAACTGTGTTAGACTTGTTGCTTTTACCTTTGAATGAGATTGCTAGTTTAGATGGCAAGAAGAAGGCTGATTTGGTTAAAATAATACATAAGAAAACACGAGAACAAATTGAGAAAAAGAATCGCATGTATGCACAAAAAGCAAATAAAGGTAGGAAGCCAGTTATCTTTGAACCAGGCAATTGGATTTGGGTGCATATGCAAAAAGAGAGGCTTTGTGAAGATCCCTTTTTATAGTGCCAATGAGCCAAGTAGAAAAGAGTTCTTAAAGAATATAACTTCTTTAATAAATTTATATTGATGAATTATCTCTTAATTAATTTAATTTAATTAGATATAAGTTCTTTTTATTTATCTCTAAACTAATTTGAATTTAATTAGAAATAAAACTATTTTATTTATCTTTAAATTAATTTTAATTTAATCAGAGGTAAAACTCTAAATTAATTTTAATTTAATTAAAGATAAACATTTATTTATGATGTCATTAATTGCATATGGTGATGCAAAATTTAATTGATAATTTCTTAATTAAAAAAATATCAATTTATACGTGGCAGTTTGTGACTAGTCAAAATTTTTCTCCTTCTACAAATGCCCCCTCAAGACTTGGTTACCTACACGATTTTTTTTTGAGTGTAGCAAGTGAGCAAGTTTTGAAATTTAATTTGCTTCTGTTGAAATTGTTTTTTTCTTTAAAAAATTTGTAAATTGAAAATTTTTCTTCACATAAGTCTGTAAGTCTTAAAATTTAATTTATCTTAGCCTTACCTCAAATTCGAGGTAAACCATTGATTGGCGATTTTTTTTTTAGGATATCTTGGATTCCTAATCTGCCTTGAATTTGGAAAGAATCATGCTCCTAATTAAACATGCTTCGCCAAACAAAGCTATTTTCTTGGACAAATTGCCTTAATACGCATACCCACCAATTAAAAGAAATTTTTCAAATCCACCAAAAATTCATTAACCGCCAATGAGAAAACTCAAATTTGATGAAATTTTGAGAACTAGGATTTGATATCATGAAGACACCATGTAGGATTTGACTTGTCTCCCTATAAAAGCAAAGCTCCACTCGTTAATATGCACGTCAAAACAAATTGCCAAAGATTGGTGCATGAAATCTCATGCATATTTCAAATCATGTAGCTAAGCTGGGCATAAAAATCTCATGCATCATTAAAGTTTTCATGGCCCAACTGTCCCTTCGATCTTCATTAGACTTTCATGTTTTTTTTTTTAAATTGTTTTTTCACGTCTTATTTATCACACTCATATTTTGCGTTCCAATCTTATGCAGGTTTCTAAAATTCACAGACTCACGAGATGTTCAACTCGCCAGACATGCGACGTGGGCGGCAGTGTAGCACTTGAATCGCTGAGCACTGTGCGAGCTGAATCTTGATATTTGCTACAAAGGGCAAACGAAACAATACTTGAAAGATTTGGTGACTACATTGGACTTTTGGTCCAGTTAGATTAATTAAAGAAAAGAATGTGAAAAGATCCTCATTGAGTTCTCATAAAGAAACAAAAATCTTATTGAATTCTTGAAATATAGTGGATAGACGTGCAACAACTTATTCTTGTAAGGCGGTGTAATAGTACCAAAAGTCTTTCTTCCTCTCTTTTTTTTTTTTTTTAGCATGAAGGGACAGCAGCATCGTTGGCGGTGATTATATCGATTCTTGGCCTACCTCTCTATTTCCTTTTTCAATCCCAATTTGGTCTTGTACCGTAATGGAAGGTAAGATTTGCCACAAAGAAGCAGATGATGCGACAATCTTTAAGCTCATGCAGTCCACGTGAATGTTGGAATTTTTCCAATATCAAAACATATCTGATTGAAACGAAAATAAGCATTACATGGGCAGAGACTACTTTGACGGATGTCTTAATTAATGGATGAAGACATAACGTTGCCATGCATGGTGACACGTATGATGACTTAATTCTTTTTTAATTATTATTTTTTATTTTATGGTCACCATGAAACCATGATCGCACATAATTTTCTATCTTGATCCGCATTCACGTGAATAAAGTATTTTTGCTTTCATGATATTTTTTCAGGTTTCTTTTTGTGGTTTTATTCGAAAGTCACAAAAATTATCTTCTTAGAAAAGAATTATATATATATATTTTACCATTAAGGCCGCGTTCGGCAGATACCAATCAAACTTGGTCATCTTTGAAAGATTAATAGATGGGACTTTTTCAAATCTTACATTCTTTTTCAAAAGGTAAGATGTCTTCAACCTTTATATTAAGGCCACGAATCTGATCAGGTTCAACACGGTTGATTTTAGTGCTCATGATCACAAGTTCATCCGATCATGTCAAGACTACAAATTCAATCAAGTTTGACACCCTTTAGTTTGATCTTTATGTTAAAACCACATGGTTGATTTTAGTGCTCATGTCAAAACCATAAATCCGATCATGTTTGACTTGCCTTTGAACAAGGAAGACTACTAGTATATATGATGCCATTGACATCATTATACCTTCATGATCAAGACAAGGATAATGGCCAGTATATATATGATGCTATTTATGCATCATTATACATATACAAGGAGCTGTCATCTTCAACTAAATTTTTGCTGTAATTTTTTTCTTCTGGCTTTGCATTCTCAATCACTGATAGTGGGGTGTGGGTGTCTCCTTCTATAATTTGATCATCTAATCTATTATTCTCGAAATCAACTTGATTCCAAGGATGAAGAAGCTCCAAACGAACATAAAACCAAATGAAGTCGCACATTTATTAGCATTCTTTTGTGTCAGGTTGAGCAAGATCATGACCAAATAGGATGCATTCGGGATACGCTTATTGAGGAATCTATATGCTTTGCTTCTTGGTTAATAAATAACAAAGAGACATTGTTGCTCATAGTAATACTCACGTATATATACATATTGCCATAAAAGGCACTTGACAATGGGACTTCATGATTGGTTCTTCAAACTTTTATTCTTTTGCAAATGCATCATATTATATTTCAAAGATCGCTAAGGTTATCTTGTCATTCTTTTCAAGGAAGATGAAGACATTAAAATGGACCATCTCTCTTTGCTGATGAATCCATATTTGGTATGTATAAACCAACTTGGACATTATTATTATTATTATTATTATTTTTGTTGTTGTTGATTAAACTTGGCAATGAAACCAAGCTGCCTACGTACCTTTAAAGGATCAAGTCATAACGTAGTTCATTTATTTTATTTGTTTTTATTTTTTTGGTGCTCTAACTTTGCCTAAGTTGCCCAAAAGGGATTTTCAACTTAGCGAGCGTTTCTCTCTTCTTTTTTTTTTGAATGTGCAGTTTAAGCTAATGCTTAAGAGCAACATTTTTTGAAAGAATAGTTTATGCTCGTGCTTAGGAGCATCATGTTTTAATCTAAAGAGTATTCTAAGCGCTGTTATGCTTATAATCTTTTCTCATCAAGGCTTCTAATTCCTTTAAGTGTAGACGCGTATTGTCTTCGTCAGCAATACCTTCTTGAATTGCAATCCTTAATGATGGAATTTGCCACTCAAGTGGTAGAATAGCTTTTACCCCATAAACAAGCGAATATGGAGTAGCTTGAGTTAGTGTGCGATATGTAATACGATAAGCCCACAAAGCTTCTCCCATCCTTTCATGCCAATCTTTCTTTAAACGATTAATAACTTTCTTGAGAAGATTGCATAAAGTCTTATTAAAAGCTTCTGCCAATCCATTTGCTAGAGCATGGTACATTAAAAAGTGATATTGCTTAAAGTCAAACTGTGCACATAATTTGCTTATGTCAAACTACTTCCCATTATCAGTCATGATGTATCATGGTATGCCATACCGATAAATGATATTAGTGCGAATGAAAGTTGCAAGAGTTTCTTTCTTCACTTCTTTGTAAAGTGCTACTTCTGCCCACTTTGAAAAGTAATCTGTTGCTGCAAGTATATACTATGCCCTATCGAACTTTTAGGTAATGGCCCTACCAAGTCAAGTCCCTAACCATCAAATGGCCAAGATGTGACTGTTGGATGCAATGGCTCAGGAGGTTGATGGATAAAGCTAGCATGAAACTGACAAGCTTGACACTTCTTGGCATAGTCCATGCTGTTTTTTACCATTGTAGGCCAATAGTATCCCATCTTTTTGATTTGAAAGTGCAACTTAGTTCCAGATTGATGTGTACCATAAACTCTAGAATGAGCTTCTTAGTTTTGGATGCTTCATCTTCTCCTAAACATCGAAGAAAGACTTCATCAAAAGAACGACTATAAAGTGTACCATTGAAGTAAATAAATTGAGGAGCTCGACGTTTCACTTTTGTTTTATGCTTTGGATCACTAGGTAATTTACCATAGTTTAGATAATCAATCAACGGTTGCCTCCAATCTTCTTTATCAATTTTACAAACTGAAACAACGTTGGATTTGATATCTTATTTTTCAAAGATAGTTATTGATGGCAAGACCCATCGTTTACACAAAGGAACCTTTGCTTCAGCACTTGGTAATACAAGAGATAATGCCAAACTGGCGAGAGAATCAGCTTGTCTATTTTTTTTCTTGGCACGTGTTCTAAGTTTACTTTGTCAAACTATTTTAAGAGTTTCTTTGCATAGTAAAAGCTCCAGTTTCTTCACCTCATAAAGTGAAAGAAGTTGGTTGATGACCAATTTAGAATCTCCATACACTTAAAGTTAGGTGACTTTTATATCAATTGCCATCTCCAATCCAATGATCAGAGCTTGGTATTCTGCTACATCATTGGAACAATTTTCAGTGAGAGTGAATACGTAAGGCAATACATCACCTTCTGGAGTTACAAAGACAATACCTGCTCCAGCTCCATCTTGCTGTGTAGCTCCATCAAAGAACAACTTTTATGGCCTAGGAATTTCGATAAAAAAAAATGCTCACCGGGAATATCTTTAAAGAATTCCCAATCATCTAGAATAGGATGGTTTGCTAGAAAATCAACCAATGCTTGTCCCTTAACAGCCTTTTATGGAAAATAAGTGATATCAAACTCTTGTAGCAAGAGAGCCCATTTCACTAATCTTCCACTAAGTATAGCCTTGGACATAAGATAATTAAGAGGATCTGCTCGGGATATCAAATGGATAGTATGAGCTTGCAAATAATGCCTCAATTTTTTAACAGCGAACATTAATGCCAAACAAGTCTTTTCAATAAGAGAATAATTTAACTCAGCACCATTAAGAGTTCTACTAAGATAGTAGAGTGCATTTTCGTTTTCTTCATCATTTTCTTGCGCTAACAATGCTCCTAAAGAACGTTCCTGTGCAGCAATATAAAAGATCAAAGGTTTTCCTCGTATAGGCATTTTTAAAAGAGGCGACCACTACAAATAGGCCTTAATGTTTTTAAAAGCATTATTGCAAGCTTCATCCCAAAAAAAAGGAACATCTTTCTTCATCAGCCGATTGAATGGTTGACATCGACCTACCAAGTTTGATATGAAGCGTTGAATATATGCTAATCTTCCTTGCAAACTTTTGAGTTCATAGAGATTACGTGGTTCTGGCATTTTCATGATTTCATTTATCTTTCATTGATCCATCTCAATTCTACGATGTCTCATAATGAACCCTAAAAGCTTGCTCGATGATACGTCAAAAGCACACTTTAGTGGATTCATCTTTACTTGGTACTTGCGTAATCTTTCGAACACTTGACGGAGATCAATGAGATGATCTGCCTTTTTCTTCAACTTCACAACCAAGTCATCCACATAGCACTCGACATTTTTGTAAAGCATATCATCGAAGATCTTTTGCATTGCTTTTTGATATGTAGCACCAGTATTCTTTAATCCAAAAGGCATAACTTTATAACAATATATCCCTTTTGGAGTGCGAAAAGCAGTAAGTTCTTCATCCTTTAGAGCCATACGAATCTGATTATAGCCAGATGATCCATCCATGAAAGACAAAGCCTCATGACTAGTAGTAGCATCCATCATTATCTCAGTTAGAGGAAGAGCGAAATCATCTTTCAGACAAGCATTGTTTAAATCCTGAAAGTCCACACAAATTCAAAGTTAACCATTCTTCTTTCTTATTGGGATAATGTTTGATAACCAAGTAGGATACTTAACTTCTTTAATAAAGCTGGCTTCAATAAGCTCATTGACTTCAGCTTTAATTTGAGGAATCAAGTCAGGGTGAAATCATCGTTGAGCTTGTTTGATAGGTCTGACAGTCTTTTTGACATCCAGATGATGCACAACTATTTTTGGATCAAGTCCTGGCATTTCCTTATAAGTCCAAGCAAAGACGTCTCTGTACTTAAACAAAAGATCAAGATAAGCTTTTTCTTCTTCTAAAGACAAACAAGCACTGACAAAAATCGGATGTGGATCTTTACAAGTACCATGTTAACCTCTTTTAGCTCATCAATGGTAGCTTGATTTCCTTCTTCAAATAATGAAGGGGCTTCTTAAGCATCTTTTTCTTGTGGTTTTTCATCAGCTTCCTTTATAGATACATGATACGAAGTGACTATTTTAATTTCTTTAAACTTCTCTTCCCCTAAAGATACATCCTGCTTGGTTATTACCACTGTATGCTTTTTAGCCTTTAAAACTTCACCAGCAGTTACTTTCCACTCGCTTTGCCTTTTCATTCAAGAAAAAATTTTGCAATGAAAATCCCTTGCTTCATTAAAGGTTGAGATTTTTCTTTTTTGACTTTGGTTGTCTTTTTTGAAGTTCAAACTTCCTAGCCTTATATGAACGGGTATCGACTCACTTGCAGAAGTTTCATCGACTTTTAGCCCTATCCACTTAAACACTGACCTTTGAGGTAATTGAATGCTCAAACGGTCAAACACTGAGACTTGCGTTGAACGTGTTCCCAAACGATTAAACACTGAAGGTCGCAGTGGCTCTATTGAATCTTTTTGCTCCTCAAGAATTTCCTCCGTATTTATATAACTTGAAGTTTCTTAACAAATCTTCAATTTTAATAGAGAAAATCCAAGTCCTTGTTTGGACGTTTTGACATGATTAGTTTTTTTTTTTCCAGACTTGAAAAACCTTAATTGGACTTCGTGACTTTGCATTGCTAGGTTCTTCTGTCAACTTAACAACATCTTCTTGCTTATATCTAGCTTTGACAAATAGTCTATAGACATTAAGGTCAAAACCTCTAGCTTGATGGAAAGGAAGATCTTGATGTTCGAAGAGTGATTGTTCAACTGGTTTGACATATCCTTTCAAATGAGGTTTAAGAATTATTGATTCTTCTAAGTTAGTGAGGGGCAAAGTCAAATTCTTTAGACCTTGATTGATTTTCTCTTCATTGGTGGAAGGAGTGAATTTTTTTCCTTTTGCTTCAATGCTTTCAAAGGAGCAGTCATTACTTCTCCAATGAAAGTGCCCTCCATATAAAACTTAGCATCAGCAAAATCAGCCTCAGTCGAGGTAAATGGTTTAGCATCAGCATTAATAGTCTTGACTTGACCATTTCTGCAGTACTTGAAGCATTGATGAAGAGTGGAGAAAACCATACCATTTTAATATATTCACAGTCATCCTAGTAACATATTGTATGTTGTTTTGGCATCAATCATATGAAAGAGTGGATGAGACTCCATATCTCCAATGAAAAGTTAAAGTTTAAGATTTCCAAGAACTTTTTGCCCCCCTTGGTTGAATCCTTGAATTATAAGATGACTTTGCATCATTTCATCTAAAGGAATTTCCAATTCCTTCATTATTTTAAAGGGAGTATATTGACTGCAGAACCATCGCCACTAAAATCCTGTTGATCTTTTGTTCACAAGTAAATCCCATGATAAACAATGGTCGATTATGAGGAGTGGATCCTAGCAGTAGATCTTCATCAGTGAAGCTAATGCTCTCTCTAGCTCCAATCGTGACTATATCTATATTGTCTTCATCTTTGAATTCTTCATCACCATCAATATTGTAACAAGTCATAGGGAGCAAATCTTTATTTTTGAAT
>JBBYHM010009963.1:0-11525 GCA_038381775.1 Adansonia rubrostipa
AATTATTAAAAGAATATTAAAATAAAATTCATTATTAAAGTTTTTTATTTATAAAAAATTATTTAATTATAATTTCTCCATATTTATTTTTAATATTAAATTCGGGTTTGGGTTTAGGTCGGGCTCGGGTCATTTCGGGTTAGGTTCTTTCGGGTTTGGGTCATTTCAGGTTTGAGCTATTTCAGGTTCAGGCTATTTAGGTTCAGATTTTTTCAAGTTCAGGCCATTGACTTTTTGGTCAAATCAGGTTCAATTCGGGTTCAGGTTTATTTTGCCACCTCTAGTCACATCGCAATTTGGCTATGAATTAGTATTGAAGCTCCAAAAGAATCAAAATTTGGCCACCTTAAATATTTTGACTTTTTATGTTTCTTGAACACCAATGATAATTCAAGAAATTGCCACATAGGCATGGAAAACCTTATGACTTTGTCTTATAGCCAGTAGGAATTAATCTAGATTTTTTTAACCTTAATTAGAGAGCCAATAGCGACTAATCTAAACTTATCAACCATAATTGAAACCAATAGGAATTAAGCCAGAGTTTTAACCTTAATTAGAAGCAGTAGGAATTAAACAAAACTTTTCAAGTAGGTAAGGAAGCAATAAGAACCAAAGAAGACTTTTCAAACATGTTGGGAACCAATAGAAATTAATCTAGACTTATCAACCTTAATGGAAGCCAATAGGAATTAAGTTAAATTTTCAACCTTAATTAGAATCCATAGGAATTAAGCTAGATTTTCAAATATGTTGGGAACTAATGAGAACCAAGAAAGACTTTTCAAACATGCTGGGAACCAATAGGAATTGAGATAGAATTTTATATTATGTATGGAATTAATAAGGATTAAAAGGTGGGCTTTTTTATTAGAATAATATACAAAAATTTTTACTTATCAAAATAAGCTATTTACCGAAACATGCCAAATTTGAAAAGCTATTGAAAAATCACCATTTCAAATGACGATTTCTCAATATGAAAAAATTATAAATTTTAGTCAAAAAATCATCAAATCAGATGGTGATTTCTCAATATCTAAGTGAGAAATCACCATTTGATTAGGCAATTTGTCGATGCAGAAAAACTCCTATTCGGAACACAACATATATATACTTATATAAATTTTGAAAGAATTTCAAAAAAGGAAAGCAAACTAATAATTAGTAAAAAAGAGTAAAACCAAAAAAATAATTATAAAGAAAGAAATAATACTTATTAAAATTACTAATAAAAATTTTAATTACCTTTTTACCTCTAATTTTATTCTTTTCTTTGTTGTTGCTCTTCTCTATGTTCTTAATGAAACCGACTCTTCCTACATGTATAAAATATATATAAATTATATATATTAAAATATTATTAAATCTTGAATTATATTTTATTAAATCTTGAATTACTATTTAAAAACTAATAAAAATAAAAAATATTTTATATTAAATCTTCAATTACTATTTAAAAACAATAAAAATTAAAAACTAGTTTATATTAAATCTTGAATTAATATATTATATATAATATAAAATACTTTAAGAAAATTTTCTAATGCGTCGATTTCTCAAATTTTTTTCATGCAAATTATTTTGTAATATTTTTCGCATCGATTAAGAAATCGAACAATGAAGTATCTTTTTTTCGCACTAATTGAGAAATTGGCCAATGAAGCACCAAAATATAAAATACTTTTCGATTAAATTATTTTTAAATAGTAATTCAAGATTTAATATAAAATATAATTCAAGATTTTTATTTTTTATTATTTGTAAATGATAAATCAGGATTTAATATAAAATATTTTTATTAGTTTTTAAATATTAAGTCAAGATTAATAAAAATGGTTTTTAATATTTTATTGTTTGTAAATACTATTTTAATTTATATATTTATATATTTAATTTATATTTGTTTATATATATGGGAAGGGTTGGTTCGATTAAAAAGTAGAGAAGAGCAACAGTAAAGAAAAGAATAAAATTAGAGGTAAAAAAAGTAATTATATTTTTTATTAATAATTTTAATGAGTATTATTTTTTTATAATTATTTTTTTGGATTTTGCTCTTTTTCAATAATTATTAGTTTATTTTCTTTTTTTAAAAATTTTCCAAAAATTTATATAATTATATGTATGTATGTTAGGTGTGTTGGGAAATCGGCAAATGAAGTGCCAATTTTCGAACAATTCAGAAAGAAAAAAATAAGAATTGAGAAATCACCTTATCAAATGGCGATTTCTCACTTAGATGTCGAGAAATTGCCACCTGATTGGACGATTTCTCAACTAAATTTTATAATCTTTTTTATGTTGAGAAATCATCATTTTAAATGGTAATTTCTCAATAGCTTTTCAAAATTAGCCTATTTCGGTAAATAATCTGAAAACGTCTTATTTTCGTACATAAAAAAAATTTTATATTATTTTAATAAAAAAGCCTTAAAAGGTGATTTTTGAAAAACTTGGCACATTTTGTGTATGGGAAATCATAAGTTAATAAAGAGCATTTGGATCCAAGATTATAAGAGATGTGGCCAATTATAATTCATAAGAGGGTAGATGTTGATAGCCAAGCAAAATGCATAGGAGTGGGATGAAAAGCCAAAAAAAAAAAAAAAGGAAACATAGAAGGAAAAGGTAGAAGTAGGTGACCAAGGGGTTTTAAAGCCCCTTGCTTGATTTTTTTCATGGCATTCTTGGCCTTGTTCTGTTGCTTCTTCATCAACCAAAAAAGAAGGAAAAGGATAAAAAAAAAAGAAAGGAAGAAAAGAGAGTTAATTTTATTCTTGCAAAGGTTGCTTACTATTTTGGTTTTCTTTTTCCTTCATGGCATTATCTTTCATTATACATTCTTAAATAATATGATTGTGGTGGATTTCATACTTTCTCAAAAAAAAATTTAATATATATTTGTTGTTCTTGTTTTTATGTTTATTTTTGTATTGTTATCTTTCTTTTTGTTTTTCTATTATAGTCAACATAACATTTTGAGTTTGATGATCCTAAGGTTTAAGCTTAGATGATTAGTCTGAGCTGAAGTTTTTAAACCTTTTAAAGGCCAAACTTTGAGCGAATCTAAAGTTCTCTTAAATATATATATATTATTCTTTTTGTTTTTATGCTTCTTCATGCTTTTTTATCTTTATTTTTATTCTTCGTTGTATTTAACAAAAGATTTTGAGCTTGATGATCCTAAACTTTCAAGTTTAGGTGATTGTTTGAGCTAAGGTCTTTGACCTTGGTATTAGCCAAAACCTTAGAAAATTTTTTGCTTCTCTTAGTTGTATATTCTAGATTATTTGTTAACTAGGACTAACTAATCATCTTTAACCTTAAAAAAATCCATATGTAGTAAAATTTTCAAGGTTGGATTATAAGTGTTGGGCTTAAATATGTCAACTTTGATTTCATTTATTTTTGTTTTGAAAAAATCAAAATTTTAGGATGTTTTAGTGGTTGAAAATAGGTGTGGGAAAAAGGTAGTTTTGACCAAGCTTATATTTTTAGGGATAAAATAGTTAAAACTGAGTTCTTAGGGTCATTTTCATACCTTCAGGTCAAAATTAGGTTTTTTAGGGTCATTTTGGAACCTTTAAGTAAAAATCAAGTTCTTAAGTTCATTTTGGTACTCTAAGATCAAAATTGATTTTAGGGTTATTTTAGTACCTTTAAGTCAAAGTTGAGTACTTAAGTCCTTAGGGTCAAAACCAAGTTTTTAGGACCATTTTCGTACTTTTAGATCAAAATCGAATCCTTAGGGCCAATTTGTTATCTTTAGGTCAAAACTCGATCTTTAGGATCATTATGGTACCATCTAGGTCAAAATTAGGTTTTTAAGGTTATATTGGTGCCTTTGAGTCAAAATTGAGTCTTTAAGGTCTTTTTTTTTATCTTCAGGCCAAAATCGAGTTTTTTAGGTCATTTTGGTAAACTTTAGGCCAAAACTCAGTCTTTTGTGTTATTCTAGTACTCTTAAGGCAAATCGAGCCTTCAAAGTCCTTTTGATACTTTTTGGTCCAAACAGTATCTTTAAGGTTATTTTGCTACCTTTAAGTCAAAACCAAGTCCTTAGGGTCATTTTGGTACCTTCATGTCAAAAGTGAGTCTTTAAAGTCAATTTTGTAGGTTTTTGGGGCAAAAATAGTCTTTAAGGTCATTTTAGTTTAAAATTAGTCTTTAGGTCATTTTTGGCCATTCTTGGTTAAAACTGGGTGTTTACGAATGTTTTTTACATTTTATTCCAATAGAAAGTTTCCTAAGTTAATTTCAACATTCTCATGGGTGCTTCGGTATATTCCAAAAGGAAGTTTTCAACATTCTCATGGTTACTGGGGAGTTTACACAAAATCAATTTCATAATAAGTTCACCATAATTACGTTACAAAGGATGACATAAAGATTAGTGCGAAAGAATAATTCTCTAAATTTTTCTAGGCTACTAAGGAAGTTAGGGAATTTTTGATGCAAAACGTTTTATGTGATCACCATCAAATATCAAATAACATGTTTTGGTTTTAAAGTTTTGGGACCTTAATGGTGTTTTCTTGGTTGTGTCCATAATTGTTTATATCTTGTTAATTTTATTTTTATGCATTCCTAACAAATAAATATAGGAGCATTTATAGGATTATATTCATGTTTTAGTTCATAATTGAGGCAATATTCCTGTGTTAAAATAATCCATGGAACTCTTTTAAGCTGCTATGGAGAAACTCATCAATTATCATTAATAATGAAATATCCATCTTAAACTGAATGAATTAGAGTTTTCAAATATAAAATTAAAAATTCCATGCCTTGTTAAGCCTACTGGAGAGTACGAAAAGTTTTTTTTCCTTTCTCAATATTGAAACCAGATTCATCCTTACATAAAATCATCTGTTTTTATAAGATAAGAATTAATTTAAACACTAAAAATTAAAACTAATCTTAGTCAAGTCCAAGCTAACATGTGATTATTAGGCATTTAATTTGTGAGCATTATGGCCATGCTAATCCTTTCCCACTTATAATTGATACACTAGTTATGTATCTCTTAAATGCTTGTAGTATATTATGTTTGTTATTGTGTAAAGTATTAAGTAAGGGTCATATCCATAGAGATTGTTCCCAATTCATAAGTTATTGAGACAAAAATCTAATATAATATAACCAAACAAATTAAAAAGACTTCATAAAAGATGTAAATTGAACTTTGATGGGATTGATTGTATTGAGATGCAAATAGAATAAGAAAAACCAAAAGTAAAATTAAGAAAACAAAATAGTAACTGACAATAATGATGAAAAGTATGGTTTAAAGAATCATTCACCACCCCTAAACATAAACTCTGAATTTATATCAGATTTATCTCCAATTATCTCCTAAATCTATCAATCATAGATAGCAACAAACTCTGCTCCTTAATCTTTTCTTAATTTGCTTTTAAATAGTACAGGCTCTTTATTTTATCCCCAACTATCAAATAATCTAGAGTAGGATCTCTTGATTTAATTTAATACAAGTTTTAAGCTAAGGAAAATAGGTTGACCTAAGCAATAAAAACACAAGCTTGGATTATTTGATATAGGTTATGTTCTACATCGTAATCAATAAAAAGTTAACAATAATCTTTCATCACAAGCTGCTAATAATGAATAGGAAAACAAGACAATTACTGATCAAGATTTCTAAGATAGCAATAGATAATTATCGAGGTTGATTTAGTTGCACACCTAAACAAATCAAGATAAGATTGATAAAAAAATTTTATGAAAGAACAAAACCAATTTCAATAGATAATTGTTGAATAATTTTGAGAATTAGTTTTACAAAGTCATGTTTAGGATTGTGAAATCACCTTTATCCAAAAAAAGAAACTTAGTTTCTTATGTTTGATATGTTCAATAAATAGATTCATATGAAAAAAAAATTAGCAAGAATGAATGAAAAAGAAAAGAAAGAGAAAAAGAAGAAACTCAAGTATGGTGGCTAATTATAATCTCTTTCTCCTCTTCCTAGTCTTTTCCTTGTTCTTCTTTTTTTTCCCTCCTTGTTTTCCTTTTAATTTTGATCTTGCTCTCTCTTTAGTGTTAAGGTTAAGTCTCTTTTTATAATGGCTGAAGAAAAACCCTAGGTAAAGCTGGAAAATCCTATTCAAAGTAGGAAAGTTGGATACTACTTTCAAAGTAAGAATCTGCTTGTTACTTGGAGATCAAGAATCGAGCTTTTACCAGAGAATTTGATCTTTTTGACTCTAATATCTTCTTCCATCTTGTGATTCGAATATTATAAGCTTATTAACATCCTTATTAACATGTTTTTGCTTTGTTCTCCAAAATAATTTGAAAGTATACAAAACGTGTGATTTATGAATGTTAGCTTAAACTAAGAAATATTAAGAGGGCGTGAATTGGTTCTTTAAAAATTTCAATCATAAAATAAACTTAAAATAAAAATTAAAAATAAATAAAGATAAAGATGAAAATAGAGAAAGAAAATTAAACATGTAATATATAGATATTCGATCCTTGAGCTTAGAGCTGATGTCCTCTCTTATTGACATTTTCTACCAAGGTGATTTCATAATCCATTACTGAAAATTTACCTTTGAGGCTAAAGGACAACCTTAAAATCACTATCTTTTGATGCTTAGATGATTTTTCTCAGTCTCAACAAACCACTTGTGATAAGAGAAAGTGTTTGGAAGCTAATCAAGCCTTCTAGAGGTGAATGTTTGCAAAAGTTTAAGTACAATAAAGAAAATAAACAAGTGAAATTGATAAATACAATGTGTACTAGAGAAGTGAAAATAAGAAATTGAAAAATTCTAGCTTACTTATGGATTTTTTTATCGATCTTTGATATTTCTTGATGCTTGGAGTGTTGTGAACCTCTATTTCTAGCTTGAGAATGAATTATGGATGTTGGAAATTATTTTGGTAGGTAGAAAGTTGTTGTATGCTTAAAAAATGCTTCTTTACATTCAAACTCATGCATATGTATTGATACATTAGTATGGGTATCAAGACATTTTGTTAAAAATCTTAAAATCTATCGTTGAAAAGCGAGGTATTGATACAAGTAAGGGTAGTTTCAATACATTTTCAAATGTATCATGACTATATTGATACAAATTGGAGTTTCAAAATCATTTAGCTACTACTAAGATTGTATCGATACAAATTTCATTGTATTGATACATTCATTGAAAATAACTTATATAAGTATTTTTCATGGCTTGAAAATAATTTTTAACTCTTTTAAAAAATATTTTAAGCATACATGTTGTCCATAATTATCTTAAGCTAATCATCAAGCTGCAATATTCAACATGTCAATGTATACAAACATCCATTATCAACATAATCAACATGTTATTTTGATCATGATAACATCATTCACATCATGTACATGTATCACAACATGACCTTACCCAATTGCTCGAATGATGTGCGAGACTTAAAAGAATGGGCCTTTAGGATATCCTTTGATTGAGATTTGGATTATGTGTGATGACTTGAAAGTACAGGGAAAATTGTTGAATGCATTGCTCATCTAACTGATCTTTGTTGGCCACCATAAAGTGGGTGAAGACTTAGAGTCACCATTGATCATTTAGGCTAAGTGTGATTGGATGCCTATTGAAATCGCGATTTTGAATTACAAAAATCAAAACATTGATTCCAAGATCCAAAGATTCGTCAGTTGAGTTATGGAGTTGGTTACATGTGGGCAAGTACTAACATCCCCATGACACCCAAAATTGGTACCTTCTAGCAATGTCTTACATTGATTTAAGTTTCGCCGATTTTGACTTGCCATTATTTTGATATATTCCCCTTTTATGATGAGTTTTGTATACCATTTTTGAAAAATAATAAGTTAAAATTAATTTAGTATGTTTCAAAATAATTGCAAATTATTTAGGGAAAATACTAAGTTGAAAATATTTAAACACAAGCTAATTAAGCTTACTTTATTATTATATCAAAATAGATATCAATTCAAAGCTAATAAAGCTAATAATCTCCCTATTTTTTATATAAAAAAATTTAAAATAAATTTACTTGTTAAAACTCCTCTTAAATTATTTAAAGATTTTCAATGAAAACTCCCCCTTAATGAAATCATTATTTTCAAAGTTCTATTTCATAAGAGTCTTTTGAAATATTCATGCAACAATAAAATAAACCAAGGTTTTAAAGAAAATTTATATCTCATATACACCCTGGAAAGGTAGGGAACATAGAGATTTTCAAATAAAAAATGATTTTCGGATCTAATTTTTGAAAATCAGATATTCTCTATCAAGCGTTAGAGAGATAATGATACAAAGCATTGCTTTGTAATATTTGAAAACAATATAGAAATATGAATGCAAAATGGACACCACAAATAGGAAATGTGTTAACAAGATGAAAAATAATATAATAAATATTGCATAAAAATAAACACACAAAAGCATAAAAAAGGAGGGACGGTTAGACAGTACCTCGTAATCGTCTTCGATTATTGAGGAATAACCAAGATGACAATTCGAGATGTGTTTGGACTTAGTGTCACTCGAGTTACAGGAACAAAAAAGCTTTGATTAAAAAATAGAAGAATGTTTGAGAGACAAAAAATTTGGGTCTTGAGTGAAATTTGAAAAAGCAAGGTTAGAGTATCACCTTGAAAAATAGGGTTGAAGCATCTTTAAAAATGAAAACTTTAGTAATTTTTGGAAAATGGCATGTTTTTGGTGAAAATATGGATTTTTGACTTAAAATTGGTAATTTGAAATAAAAGACAATAAAAAATTTGGGCCTTAATCAAAGCCTAATGGAACTTGTGTTGTGCTTTGTGACTCTATGGGGAGAGTTTCTAGGATTTGCTTCGAGGCATTCAAATGCCAAGCAAAGGTTGTTTGGACAAATGCAATTAATTTTCTAGAGGTGGAAAAATAGGGGACAACATCAAGCTATCCACCTTTCTAAATTTATTTCGGATGCTTTCGAAGGCTATAGGGGGTAAATAATATATCGATGGAAAGGTCACTTGAGAAGGATTAACATAAAAATATCCAAAAATCCTATAAAATAGCTTTCTAGGTGGAATTAATTTTTGAAGTTGAGTTTGCTCCAGCACTGGTAGCATGCGTAGGGGAAAAGGTGTAATGAACTTCAAAAAATTGCTTCGAACTCATTGGGAATCATTAAATAATAAATGATACCTTTTTGGGAAGAAAATTTCATGTAATTTTTGGGGAAAAATATTTTAAAAATTCAAAAAAATGTAGTGGGCCAAAATTGCATAAACATAATGCAAATTGTTGATTGATTTGAAAAATTTTAACTCCCTCATCTCGAATGATTTAAGGGTAAACAAGACACTGTTGGAAAGGTAATTTATGCCATTTTAGTAAAAAATATCAAAAAATTCATAAAAAAAATTGTTTAAGCTTAAAAAATCATTTCCAGTCATGACTAAAATGCTACAAAGGCAAAATAAGGGATTTTTTTTCCCTTTTTTAGGTTTCCTAGAAGTAGGCTTGGGTTACAAACATCCAAATATCTATGACAAAGAAGGTTAGTGATAGTGGATTCATAAGCTCATTTTCATAATTCTGAAGTAGTTTAGGATGATGGAACAGCCCATTAATGAATTCACTAGCTACAAGGTATTAGACCCTCAAAATTGAAGCAGAAACACTTTAGAATAAGCAAAAAAAAGATAGTTTTATTGTGAAAATCAAAATGTTTAACCTCATTTATTATTAATCCAAACATGGAAAGCTTGATTTTCCCTCAAGATTGGAAGACCAATTAGTGAAAACATTAAATCCATGTTAATCTACATTTGTTGAATGTAACATAAATTTAACTTGGGGGTTTCCTCGAAGATAGATTTTTACAGCAAACAAGCACAAAGAAAGGCATCACAAAAGCATTTTTAACCATGTATAACATGCATGTGCTGGAGTAACAACAAGACAACATTTTGTCATATAAAACACACTAAAAATGCAAGAAATACAGGAAAAATGCATGAACATTTAAGAGGATGGTTATGATAACATAAAAGATGGTATGAACATGGAAGAAAATGTTTCCATGGCATGAAACAAATGGTGGAAAAATTTTAATAGCATCAAAGACATGATTTTTAAGCTATCAAGCCAACACAAAACATTATCAAGCTCAAATAACACCAAAGCATTTTGAAATAACAATGTATCATCAATGATTATGCGTGAATGATGCTAGACAATGCCAAGAATCAATTAAAAAAATGATTGTTTTAAGATGAGCTAAGAAAAATATGATTTTTAAGCATTCAAGTAACATCAAATCATCACAAACTCAAAATCTCATCAAAACAAACTTAAAGATGCATGCTTTCCTATGAAGGTCATGTTTAATGAAGATTGGTTAGCCAAGATGGCATGAAATATGTGTAAATGCAAAGAAATAAAGAGAAAAGTGTAGAAAATATACAATAAATCTTTTAAAACTCCTTTTTCCTTTGTTAACTTAAAGCTGGGATTTTTATGTCCCTATTGTAGACACTTAATTTTGTCCGACCCCTAAAAAAAAACTTTAAATTCTACGACTAAGCGCAATGAGCCCAATAATTCTACCAAGCCTATTCTTGATTTTTCATTAAGCCCATTTCATTCCCTAAAGGCCTACCAAGCCCATTTTAATACCCAATTTCCTAACAAGCCCACTAATCTTTTTCTTTTTAATTTTATACCAATGATTAAAATTTTTTTAATTAATTTTTATAGGGTTTTGATTAGAATTCCTACATGATTAAATTCTTTTTAGGATTTATCACGAGAATTCATTCATTTATTTATTTATTTATTTATTTTTGAACCTTATTTTTTATTATTTTTTATTTATTCATTTATTTATTTATTTTTTCAACTAGAACTTTCAATTAGGATTTTCTTGCAATTTGATTACATTAATTTCTTTATTTCCAATAGTTTTTTTTGTAAATTTATAATTTTATTTTGCTCTAATTTTTCCAATTTAGTTACATGAAATATAATTTAGTTGGAATTAAACCCTTTTCCAACTAATCTAGTTTCATTCCAACTAATTCCATCAAATTAACTAAAACCATCATTCCACCTAAATTAGCATAATCACGATAATAGGTAGGGTGGCTTATATGAAAAGATGGAAAAGCATGGGCTTATGACAATATTTATTGCTTTGTACAACCTAACAAGTAAACTTAACATAAAAAATAATAAATAAATAACAAAAGAAAAAAGGAAAATAAGCTGATTTGATGGAAACTTTCAGCCAAGGAGGATGGAAATCCTCCTTGGCCGAAATAGAGGGGAGGATGCTATTTCACTAAAAAAAAAAAAGCTTGAAAAAAATAGAAAGAGTTTTTTTAAAAAAAAGTGAAAAAAATAAAAAAAAAATTCAAAGCTTTGTTAAGGTAAATCTCTACTTTAATCTTGAAATTTTTGTTTGTTTGATACATTTTCCTTCTCTTTGGTGAGCCAAAAATATGCTTAAGTTCATGGATTTTTATCCATGTTGAAAGA
>JBBYHM010010006.1:0-11525 GCA_038381775.1 Adansonia rubrostipa
AGCTGGTACAATTTAAATGCTCTAATTGTTGAGAAAGAATAATGGGTAGAGATAAATGTCTAAGAAATGAAAACCACAATTGAAAAGGTCTGGATGATTTTGACAAAAGGGGAAATCCTTGGTTAGAATCGTAAAAATTTAAGAAGTTAACCATATTTGAGGTTTAATTTTTGCAAGTTTTATGGGACTCAAGGACATAAACTACAAAGTTATCCAGAGTTTTTACCTCTGATTCAAATAAAGATGAATACTAGAAAGATTGAATTTTACAAAGGAGCTGACCAAGAAAAAGACAAGTCAATCAATATGACTGATAAAGGACAGTCACAACTACCCTATGGTGTCGCTTGCCCTTTCATGGTCTATTGCAACCAACCAAAACTTTCACCTTTGAAAGCCAAAATTCCTCCCAGACTCATTTTCAGATCACCAACGTCCTTTCCATACAAAGATAATAAGCAGGTGCCAAAAAGGTATGATGGGAAGTGATAAATCCAGAGGTTGTCAAAAGCCAATTAGATGCTGTTGACATTATGAAAATAAGCCATGTAACTAGAAATGGTTATTATTATGGGCCAAAAACTAGTGAAGTTTGTACAAAGCAAACTCACAAAGGTAAACATATGAAAAAGCTATAATTACTGAAGATGCCTAAGCAAAAGTATAACAATCGATGAAAGAAAAAAAAAGTGAGCAAATTTTTTAGGTTTATTAAGCATAGCGAGTATAGCATTATGGAGCAATTGAAACAGTAACAAGTAAAAATTTCTCTGCTAGCACTGTTGCTCAGTTTGGAGCTGTACCAAAATGCCTTGTTGAAAGTGCTTAACCAAGTGTATGTCTCTCAGGATATATTAATAAAAAAACTTGATTGCATGGTAAACAATATTGTCTTTGGCAATTTCATTTCATTCAGTGATAAGGAAATCCTGTTAAAAGGGACTACTTCTATAAAAGCCCTTTATATAATAATAAATTGCAATGGAACCATGTTGCCTAAAGATCTCATTGATAATGGATCAGTTTTGAATTTTATGCTGTTAATCACTCCGTCTCGCTTGCCCATTGATGCTAGCTAGATTAAACACAGCCAGACGATTGTTAAGGCTCTTGATGGAACAAAAAGGGATATTACAAGAACCATTTTAATCATTTTAAACATTGGCCCATGCCTGTTTGAAGTAGAATTTCATGTGATGGACATTATCTGAGCATATAATTGTTTATTAGGGTAACTGTGGATCCATTTTGCCAGCACTGTGCCATTATTGCTTCATTAAAAAGTCAAATTCATAATTTATGAAAAAGTGGTCAGTATATCTGGGAAAGAGGACATCTTAGCCATGACTTCTACTGAGGCACTGTATATTGAGGCAAATACCGAAGCTAAAGAGTGTTTATTTTAAACCTTTAAGATCGTTAATGCTACTTTTGTTGTGGAAAGGTCTATAATCCTGAAACCCAAGCTTTCAAAGGCACTCATATGGGCCTCAAGCTTATAGTTTGGAAATGTGCCTGAGCTGGAAAATGGTTAGAAAGATATTTACAGGGGATCAGCCTATCCATCAATGTAGTTGGCAAAAAGGACAAACATGGGTTGGGTTCTGCACCATAATAAAGTCAAAAAAAGAAAATAAATAATAAAAATTAAAGAAAAAATTAACCCAAGCCATGAGTTAGGAATCAAGCTAGAAGGTAGTTTTCTACACTCTTTAAAGGAAATTTTTGCAACGAGGGGTGATTAATCTAGAAACCAAAGGAAAAGAAAACAAGGATGTTATAATGATGATCAACAAGGCCTTCAAGAAGTCTCATAGGGCCACCATTAAAGAAAATAGCAAAGAGCACAATGATGATCATGAAATCCACCCATGTCCTTTTAGAAATATCTAGAAGAATTGGACTATTACCAAGAAACTTGTAGTGTTTAGGCCAATTCCAAAGTAATTCCAGGAACTAACTTTGACATAAAGAATTTTTTGTAAAGAAACTTAAAATGTTAAATTATCATTCTCAAAAATGAAATGCATATAGCTTTTTATGTATATTTAAGTTATTTTTCTTTTCTACATACACAAACGCAAATCATGCCATATATTTGTTTGCCTATTCTTTCCTTTTTTTAATTTACAAATCTCCTAATCAAAGAGAAGTGGATAATCTTAATCAAGACTTAGAGGTCGATTTTGAATGGGCTATTTGCTTGAATGAGGTTTATTTTGAAAAAAATGCTGAAGATTATATTTTGCCTACCGTTCTACTAAACATAATCGATTAGGAAAATGAACGAATAATGACCCATGACAAGCCCATGGAAGTGATAAATATAGGGGATAATGAGGATGATAGAAAAGAAGTCAGAATAGGGACTATTCTTATGTCTGCTACTAGAGAAGAATTAATAAATTTGCTTCAAAAGATTCAGGATGTCTTTTCATGGTCTTATCAAGATATGCCAGGATTAGATGCGAAGATCGTGGACCATAAATCAACTCTAAAGCCAAAGTGCAAGCCAGTTTAGCAAAAGTTAAGAAGAATGAACCGTAAATGCTTTTAAAAACTAAAGAAGAGGAAAAAAAATTTGAGGCTAGATTTCTTGAGGTAGCAACATATCTTAAGTGGGTTGCATATATTGCCCTGGTTTTTAGAAAAGACAAGAGAGTTAGAATATGCATGGACTATTGGGGTTTAAATCAAGCAAGTCTAAAAGATAATTTTTCTCTTCCCTATACTGATATGGTGGTTCATAACACCACGAAGAACTATCTATTTTTTTGATAGATGGATTCTCAGGGTATAACAAGATTAAAATGGCACCAGAAGATATGCAAAAAACCATATTTGTCACAATGTGGGCACTTTTTGTTATAAGGTAATGCCATTTAGATTGAAGAAAACTAGGGCAATGTGTCAAAGGGAAATGGTCACTCCATTCCATGATATGATGCATAAAGGGATCGAAGCATACGTGGATGATATGATTGCCAAATCACCTTAGAAGGAAGGGCATGTCTTTAATTTACGAAAGTTTTTCAAAAAATTGAGAAAGTATTAGTTGAAGTTTAATTTAATAAAGTGTACCTTTGGTGCAAGATTAGAGAAGTTATTGGGCTTTACTATAAGCCAAAAGGGGATTAAAGTTGATCTCGATAAGGTTAGAGCCATTCAAGAATAGCCACCTCCATGTATGCAAAAAAAAAGTAAGAAGTTTCCTTAGAAGATTGAATTACTTTGCCTGTTTCATTTCTAAGCTTATGGACAAATGCAATCCAATTTTTTAGCTCCTCCAGAAGCATAATCCAGAAGAATAGGATGAAGAGTGCCAAAGAGGATTCAAGAAAGTGAAACATTACTTGTCAAGTCCCTCGATTTTAATACCATTACTTTTAGGGCATCTCCTCATGCTCTACCTCACAATAGTCGAGAGATCAATGGGATGCATGTTGAAGCAACATGACGAAACTGGGATGAAAGAAAGAGCCATTTATTATCTTAATAAAATGTTCTTAGACTATGGGGCAAATTATTCCTCAACAGAGAAGATATGATATGCCCTAGTTTGGACTACCCAAAGGCTCTAATAGTACATATTGTATCATACAACAAACTTAATTACCAAAATGGATCCAATCAAGTACCTTTCTGAAAAGGTAGGTGACAGTTCTTGTTAGTGGAATATGATATAGTCTATGTGAATTAAAAGGATATAAAAGGAAGTGCCATTGTCAAATTCCTAGCAAGCTGGGCACTTAATGGCTATCAACCTTAGATTTTGACTTCTTTAATGAAGAATTGATGAATATCTCAGTGAAGGAGGAGAAGAAAATGCTAAAGGAATTGAAATGGAAGATGTAGTTTATGGAGCCTCAAATGCTTTCGATCATGGAATTGGGGTGATTTTGATATCTTCAGAAGGAGATTATTATCCTTTCACTGCCATATTAGATTTTCATTGCACAAATAATATGGAAGAGTATAAGGCATGTGTCATGGGGCTTCGTATAGCTATAGAAAAACAAGCTCAAAAATTAAAAGTCGACAGGGATTCAACTCTAGTAATTTATCCATTATGTGGAGAATGGGAAACCCTATATTCAAAACTATTGCAATATAAAAGGTTGATTCTAGAGTTGCTAGAAAGTTCAAAAAGGTGGACTTTATCCATTTGTCTCGGGATGATAATCAAATGGCAGATGCTTTAGCCACTTTTACCTTGATGTTCAAAATAAATAAAGGGTAAATAGTAACCTTATTTCAAATGAGCATATTTGAGTCCCCTAAGTATTGTCATAACACTGAAGTGAAAATGGATAGCCTCCCATGGTATTACGATATCAAAAGATACCTTAAGGATCAAGTATACTAAACAATGCCTCTAAAAATGAAAAAAGACACTAAGAAGGTTCGTAATAAGCTTCATTCTAGATGGTGGTGTTTTTTATGAAAAAAATTTTGATTAGACATTGCTGAGATGTGTAGATGCTTCTAAAGCACAAAAAATCTTGGATTAGATACACGAAAAGGTTTGTGAAATCCATACCAATGGACATAAAATGGCAAGACAAATCATGAGGTTGGGATACTTCTAGATGACTATAAAGAGTGATTGTGTTAAGTATGCCTGAAAATGCCATAAATGGTAAGTCTATGTCAACAAGATCCATTTACCACCTTTACCATTGCACATCATAACTGTGTCATGGCCTTTTTCTATATAGGCCATGGACGTTATTGGTAGCTTTTAACCGTCAATATTTCATATTGGTGGCGATAGACTATTTCACCGACTAGGTTGAAGCCGACTCCTATACAAATGTAGCAAGGTCAACAGTGATTAAATTCATGAAGACCAACATCATTTGCCGATTCAAAATCCTTGAGAAGATTATAATAGATAATGCCTCTAATTTGCATAATAAATTGATAATAAAGGTGTGTACCCAATTCAAAATTTCACATCACAATTCAGCGACATATTGTTTGAAGATGAATGAGGTCATGAGGCAGACAATAAGAATATAAAGAAGATTGTAGGGAAAATGGTGGAGACTTATAAGGATTGGCATGAGAAACTCCCCTTCGCCCTCCCGGCTTGTCAAACTTTAGTTTGGACTTTAATTGGGGCAATGCCTTACTCATTGGTCTTTGGTATAGAAATTACTTTACCAATTAAAGTTGAGATCCCTTCACTTCAGGTACTAATGGAGACCAAGCTAGAGAAAGTTGAATGGGTCTAAGATCATCATGAATAATTGAATTTCATTGAAGAAAAGAGGATGAAGGCAATCAAACATGGACGAACGTATCAGAAAATAATCATAAGTGCCAATGACAAGAAAATTCATTCGAGATAATTCTATGAAGGGTAGTTGGTGTTGAAAAAATCCTTTTCTTCCTAAAAGATCAACAAAGCAAATGAGCACCTAATTGGGAAAGGCCCTATGTGGTTCAGCAACATTTTCTGGAAGAGCATTGATTTTGGCAGAAATGGATGGGGATGTTTTACCAAACCTGTCAATTCTAACAATGTAAAGTAATATTATGCCTAGGAGGCAGTGTCATAAAAAAAGAAAAGAAGAAAAAAGAAAAAAGAAAAAAATTGAATGAAAACCCAAATAATGTGTTCAAAATGAAAAAAATGGAATAAAAACCCAAAAAGATGTCTAATTCAAGGGGATAAAAAGTGAAAGCTTTAAGTTGAAACACGAAAAGGGCAAGTCAAACATTTGGTAAAAAATTAACAAAGCACGATAGGCAAAAGGTTAAGGCTGAAAAAGGCATGGAATGATCAACAACATTCTCAAGAGATGGATCTGTGTAAAAGTAAACATTCTGTTCAGAAAAGATCTCAAAAAATTGAATAGGAAATTTTATCTGTTTGAGTAATATTTGAATTGCTTCATTACCTAACCATTACTTTTGACTATTATTGGAAAACCAATATTGTTTTTCTTTCTTTTGTTGAAATGCAAATCTATATTTTCATCCATACCTTTATCAGATTACTTTTTAAACATGCTAGCATTTCTGTTAAATGATGATTAACAATTTAAGGAAATGGAAATGAAAAAAACAAAGTGAGTTCTTTGCATTACTTTGGAATGAGGTCAAAACATTGCAAGGATCTTAGTTAATATTTCAAATCTTTTGGACATTCTAGGAAAGATTAAGGTAGACAAATAACATTCTCGAACATTTGGGAGACATGGTTAAAGAACATCCCAAAAAGAAAAACAAATTTTAGATGATTCCCTAAAAGAAAAACTAAAGACAGATACAGACTTCTCTTACTAAAAGAAAAAAATATCCCTAAACATTTTCTGAAGATGCCTTCTACTTCGAGTATAAGAGTAGGCTCATTTTTTCTAAACATTTTCTAAAAATGCCTTCAGCTCTAAGTATAAGAGTAGGTTCATTTTATTTATAACATTTTCTGAAGATGCTTTCAACTCCATGTTTAGGCACAAGCTCCTTTTGTTAAAAAAAATAGATACACAATATTTTCTAAAGATGCTTTCAACTCCAAGTAAAGGCACAGGCCCACTTCATCAAATGAAAAAGAAACATCAGTCACATTTTCTAAAAATACTCTAAAATATATTGGATCAAAAATTGTTCATAAATAAAAAAAATATAGTCATGAAAGTTCATCATATGCATTTTGTATGCATTGCATTCAATGATTTGCAAATTAAAAGCTAGGCAAGACATTGGAGAAAAATAACAATCTTTCTCATGTTGACTTCCTCAAAAGCAAAAAGGTAAGTCTCGTAGCCTTTCAAACATATCAAATATCAGCCTTGGTCAACCCATCTAACTTGGTTCCACCCTGGTCACCTTCAGTTGACTATTATGGTTTTACCTTGGTTAACCCATTCAACTTAGGTTCTGCCTTTGTCATTTTAGTTGACTTTTATGGTTTTGGCCTAGTCAACTTGTCCGACTTAGGTTCTGCCTTGGTCACCTTTAGTTCTACTCAACTTATTCAACTTAGGTTCCCCTTGGTCACCCTTAGTTAACTATGATGGTTTCGCATTTCTCAACCCATCCGACTTAGGTTCCATCCTAGTCACCTTTAGTTGACTATTATGGTTTTACCCATGTCAACCCATCCCAGTATGATTTTACCCTGGTCACCCTTAGTTGGCTATTATGGTTTAGCCCTGGTCAACCTATTAAACTTAAGTTTTTCCCTAGTCATCCTCAGTTGACTACTTTGTTTTGCCCTAGTTAACCTATTAGACTTAGGCTCTGCTTTAGTTAGCTCTCATAACTAAAGTCTCACCTAAGACCTATGACTCTTCTTCTAGTTTTTCTATTTTAATATTCATGTTTTTAGTTTTTAAGGCTTTATGATCCAAATAAAATTATGTCTATTTGATCTTTGTCCTATTCCTAATCCTTAACAATAGCTAAAGAGAGGCAGTTGTAGACAGTTAATTCTATTCGAGGCCCTTTTTTTTCTACTAGTCTAATATCCAAGAATGAGAATCTAGCTACTATCTTAGTAGAGGTTGACCTCCTCTAAGCAAGTTAGGCATTTTCAAGACTGATTTAGTCATATCTAAATGGTCGCATGTGCAAGTGACAAGAAAAATTACAATTTTGAGGGTTAATGAGCACAAATCTCGGGTAAAAAGGATGAATATCCAAAAAAATTAGTTTTTAAATATTTTCTTGTCAAATTTTGGAAATTCATTTTTTGCAAATAATACACGATCAAATATTTTATTTTTAGGAACTTTTTAAGATTTTTCTATTCAATTTGAAAAGTTGACTATCATATATTTCTACTAGTACCTGTTAGTATTTATGTTGATATACACTTCGATAAGTCAAAGGCATTCAAGAAAAAAAAAATCTATATTGACACTTTATACTATGAGGCATCAAATTAGCAAATTTATCAATTAATTTTGACTTTTTTACTGTATCACAAGTTTTTGCTTGTGGATTTTTTGTTAAAACTTATTCCAAAATTTAAGTTTTTATCCTTATTATTTTCAACAATTTCTTTATTAAATTCATCTCATTTTTTGAAGTTGGATTTATTTTTAAAATTTTCTTATTTCCAAAATATAAAATTTTCTACTTCATAAATTTTTTGATAGGATTTTTCTAGTTTATAATTTTTAAAATTCTTCAAATATTTTCATTAAATTCATATTAAATCTTTTTTTGAAAATTAAATTTATTTTATGAGTTTTGTATTTTTTCTCAAATAACAATTTTCTTCCATAAAGGTTTTTCTAGTAAAATTTTTTGAGTTTGTGATTTTAATTGTCTTTTTCTTGCAAATAAGACTTCTTAAAAAAATTTTCGTATTATTCAATACTTGGAATTTTTATAAGAAAATTTTATTTTGAGAAAAATTTTCTTAATGGGCCTAAAACTTTTAAATTTTGTAAATAGGCCTAATAACCACAATAATTTCTCAACAAGCCTAACATTTAGCCAAGCCCATTTTTGATTTTTCAGTAAGTCCATTTCATTCTCTAAAAGCTCACTAAGCCCCTTTCAATTTCTAATTTTCCAACAAAGTCCACTAACCCTTTTTTCTTTTCTTTGAGGAATTTTACAGATATATGCATTAATTATTTGGGTTCATATTTTTTTCTATGGATTTTTAATTGAAATTTCATATGATTAAATTCTTAATTGGATTTATCATATGTGTCGATGTTCTACGTGCCCGGTCTTTACGAACTTCGGACTATTTGAAGGGCCAAAGTGTGCTTAACTTAAAAATATGATAATGTTTGACATGAAGGAGTAAAAGACCATCGAACGAATCACTCGTCCGACTAGTCTTGGATAGCCACCATGAAGTGGCCATAAACTTGGAGTTGCCACCGATCATTTTAAGTTAGGCATGACCGGATGCCTGTTGAAAATAATACCAGAGATTCGTTGTTTTGGGTTCGAGAGTTGGTTATGTGTGGAGAAGGATTAACACCCCCACAACGCCCAAAAATCGATACCATCTAACTATATCTTACTTGAATCTTGGTTTCCTCGGTTCCATTTTTATCATTATTTAAATATAATTCCCTCTAATGCATGAAATTTTGGTAAAGATACGAGTCTGGGTTTTAATGAAAATTTTATCACCTATGCGCCTCAGAGAGGTGAGAAACATAGTGGTTTTTGAAGAAAATGCTCCGGATAAGTTTTAAAAAAAAAATCAAATGTTTCATGCTTGGCACTAGAGAGATACCGACACGAGATATCGTTTTGTGATTCTAAAAATAATTTTTAAAGCATGAATGCTCGAGGTTCTTATAAGAGGAAACATATTAGTAAGATAGGAAATAAAACAGTAAATAAATCCATACAAAAATAAACATACCAAATACATAAAAAAAGGATGATCAAAATCTATCTTGTAGTTGTCTTCGATTATTGATGAATATCTGAAATGACAACATTGAGACTTGTCAAATTCAGTGGAAATTTGAGGAGAAAAAAAGATTTGATGATTTAGGGATGTCCTGGAAAAATGTTTGAATTTTAAAAGGAATATGGAGAGCGGGGTTGGAGTATCCCCTCATAAGAGTGG
Source organism: Adansonia rubrostipa (assembly GCA_038381775.1). Taxonomy (NCBI): domain Eukaryota; kingdom Viridiplantae; phylum Streptophyta; class Magnoliopsida; order Malvales; family Malvaceae; genus Adansonia; species Adansonia rubrostipa. The sequence goes on from JBBYHM010010006.1 coordinate 9,560, forward strand.
GGTTGGAGTATCCCCAAAGGTAAAAATTTGATGTCATATTAAGGTAAAAGCAAGTTTGGAGTATTTCGTTGGAGTAGTGGGGTTAGAATATCCCCAAAAATGGTGGTTTAATATTGGATTTGAGTTAAAAATGGGGTTGGAGTATCCCTTCGGAATAGTGGGGTTGGAGTATCCTCGAAAATGGAGGTTTGATATTAGATTTGAGTTAAAAGCGGGGTTGGAGTATCCCCTCAAAGTAATAGGGTTGGAGTATCACCGAAAATGAAAATTTGATGTCATTTAGAGGTAAAAGTGGGGTTAGAGTATCCTCTCAAAGTAATGGGGTTAGAGTATCCCCAAAAATGAAAATTCAATGTCATTTTTAGGTAAGAGCGAGGTTGGAGTATCCCTTCAGAGTAAATGGAAACTTTTCATGTCATTAGGAAAGGGTCATTTTTTTGGATAGGGGAAGCTTTGAAAATCGAGAGCCAAAGGTTCTAAAATGTTCCTTTTTTGTATAGCCTTGGTCCGAGTCTAAGGGGGTTTAGGTAATGGGAATGAGCCGAGTAGATCATGAGGCATTCGAACGCCTCAATAAGAGCGTTTCAAAAATTGGATTAGAAACATATGACAGCGTTACGTCATTTCTCTTTCTGAATTTATTTCGAGCTCATCCGAAGGTCCTGGGGAGTAAACAAGGTATCATTGGAAAGGTAACTCAATTGATGATTAATGTAAAAATATTCCAAAAATCCTAGAAAATCACTTTCTCGGCAGAATTAATTTTTGAATTTCAACTTAAGTCAACACTGGCAACATGTACAAGGTAAAGGTATAATGGACTTTGAAAAATCATTTCGGATTCATCTAGAATTGTTAAAATGTGAATAATACCTTTCCGAAAAGGGAATTTCATGAAATCTATGGGAAAAATATTCAAGGGTTCAAAAATGTTGTTTGTTAGGCCGAAACAGCCCGAACAATTGACTGCTCGCTAGATCTAGGGGTTTCGGACAGCAAAGATTCAAAAAATTATAACTATTTCATTCGAGATGATCTAAAGGTAAATAAGATATCGTTGGCAAGGTAATTCGAAACCCTTCAAGGGAAAAATACCAATACATTTCACATAAATAATTTTTTATTTTTAAATAATTTTTCAAAACCAAACCATTATGCTGCCAGAACGAAATAGGGGAGGTGTTCGGTATTTTTGGTTTTTCATTTGGTTGAGCTCGGCCCATGGATGTTCAAACATTTGTAACTGAGATGAGGGGTTGACATAGGTGTAACAAGTTCATTCCACAGTCCCGGAGCAGTTTGGGATGATAGAACAACCTGTTGACCATGCCATCATGAGCGTGTTTAGCTAAGGACAATGGATTCACATTTTTCAACTAAAAGACTTCATTTCATTTTTTGAAAACAAGTATTCTTATACTCATTTTTCCATGAATCTAGAGCTAAATACTTGCTTTGCCCCCAAGGTTGGAAACCAACTTCATAAAAATCTTAAGCTCATGTTATTCTCCATTTGTGGGAGATAGCATGTGCTTAACTTAGGGAGGGTACTCGTTGAAATTGGGTTTACTAGCATTCAAACAAACATCTCAACACAAACAAAGTGCCACAAACATGATATAGAACATGGAGAACATGTATGCGTAAAAAAAGAATGCATGGAGATGATAGATAGATGCATGCACATACTTAGGATGAACATGCTGAAAAAAGCATTTTTATTTCATGGAACCTATTAAGCTGCTAGGAAATGTATGGAAATACTTACGCCCTTTAAGATGCATGCTTTACTTAAGATACAGATGCAAATGTGGAAGGAACATGGCAAGGTCACAGGGATAAAAGCTGTTATGGTGATAAAAATGTAAAGAGATAGCATGCAGACACCAAGAAAAACATCAAGATCCTAAACTACCACAACCAAAGCCACAAAAATGCTTGGGAGTCCTAGGGTGGCCATGAAAGC
>JBBYHM010010044.1:0-11520 GCA_038381775.1 Adansonia rubrostipa
AAATTTTTAATTAAAAATCAACTATTTCATCAAGAATATGTCAAAAAAATTGTCATTGTGTCAAGAAATCATTGAACTTTTGTCAAGATAAATCTTTTTAGCTCGTTTCTCTAAAATCATTAAAGTTTCCATTGGGGATACTCCAACCGCGTCCTCCGAGGGGATATTCCAACCCCGCTTTTGCAAACCTCATTCATATTTCAAAACTTACCAAAGTTGACATATATGGACACTCCAACCCCATCTTTCGAGGGGATACTCTAACCCCATTCTTTTTCAAAAATTATAAAAAAAAGTCAAAATTCATCAATTTAAATTTGTCAATCTCATTTTTCTTAAAATCATAAAAAATTCAATTTTTCTCTCCTTGTATTTCCTTCAAATTTTTCAATGTTCAAACCTGGTTTTTATGCTTTGATTAGTCTATGGATCTCAATGTGTCCCCAAAATTGTCGACTTGGTTATTTCAAGGTAATCGATGACAATAACGAGATACATTCCTATCATCCCTTCCTCTTTCCTTTCTTTTGTGTGGTTTATTTTTCTGTGATATTATTTTGTAATCTTACTAACACGTTTCCCTTGTTTTCTTTCCACCATTTCCTTATAATCAAAGTTTGTCCATCAAGTGAGTCAAACTTGGATCCTTATAGTAATCTCCATTCCGTTTGTGATTGAGCACTACAATGATGTTCTCCACATTAGGATACACGATATTGATGTTTGGACTTGCAAGAAAAGCTTTTCTTTCTGCCATTTTCCTAATAATCAAAGTTTGTCGTCAAATGAATCAAACTTGTATCCTTGTAATAATCTAAATTCTTTTTGTGATTGGGCACTACAATCATGTTATCCATATTGGGGTGCATGATATTGATGCTTTGGATTTGCAAGAAAAACTTTTCTTTTCACCACTTTCTTTATAATTAATGTTCATCTGTGAAAAGGGACTAACTTTGATACTCATAATAATCTTCATTCTTTTTGTTATTGCCACTACAATCATGTTCTCCATATTAGGATACATGATATGGATGCTTTGGATTTGCAAGAAAAGCTTTTCCTTCCACCACTTTCCTTAAAATTAATGTTCATTTGCGGAATAAGACAAACTTAGATACTTGTAATAATCTCCATTTTTTTGTTACTAGGCACTACAATCATGTTCTCTTGATTAGGATACACGATATTAATGCTTTGATTTAGCAAGGCAAGGTTTTTTTTCTACTATTTTCCTTATAATCAAAGTTTACCTGTAAAATGAGTCAAACTTGGATTCTCATAACAATCTCCATTCTTTTTGTGATTAGGAACTGCATCATGTTCTCTACATTGGGATACATGATATTGATGCTTTGTATTTGCAAGAAAAGCTTTTCTTCGCACCATTTGCCTTATAATCAAAGTTTGTCTATCAAATGAGTCAAACTTGGATCCTTGTAATAATCTCTATTATTTTTATGATTGGGAACAACAATCATGTTCTCCACATTGGGATGCACGATATTGTTGCTTTGGATTTGCAAGAAAAGCTTTTGCTTCCACCATTTTCCTTATAATTAATGTTCATCCGTGAAATGAGACAAACTCGGATACTTATTATAATCTCCATTCTTTTAGTTAGTGGAACTACAATCATGTTATCCATATTGGGATACATGATATTGATGCTTTGCTTTGGCAAGAAAAGCTTTTCTTTCTACCATTTTCCTTATAATTAATGTTCATCCATGAAATAGGACAAACTTGGATAATTGTAATAATCTCCATTCCTTTTGTTAGTGGCACTACAATCATATTCACCACATTGGGATACACGATATTAATGCTTTGGTTTGGCAAGAAAAGCTTTTCTTTTCACCAGTTTCTATATAATTAAAGTTCATCCATGAAGTGAGACAAACTTGGATGCTCGTTATAATCTCCATTTTTTTGTTATTGGGCACACAGTCATGTTCTCCACATTGGGATACATGACATTAATGCTTTGGAATTGCAAGAAAAGCATTTCTTTTGACCAGTTTCCTTATAATCAAAGTTCATCCATAAAATGATACAAACTTGGAAACTTGAAATAATCCCCATTTTTTTTTGTTAGTGGCACTGTAATCATGCTCTCCATATTGGGATACACAATATTGAAGCTTTGGTTTAGCAAGAAAAGCTTTTCTTTTCATTATTTTCCTTATAATTAAAGTTCATCCCTGAAATGAGAAAAACTTTGATACTTATTATAATCTTTATTCTTTTTGTTATTGGCACTATAATGATGTTCTCCACATTAGGATATAAGATATTGATGCTATGGTTTAGCAAGAAAAAGTTTTCATTCCACCATTTTCCTTACAATCAAAGTTAATTCATGAATTGCGTCAAACTTGGATTCTCATAGTAATCTCTACTTTTTGATTAGGCACTACAATTATGTTCTCCACATTGGGATACACTGTATTGATGCTTTGGTTTGGCAACAAAAGCTTTTCTTTCTATATTTTCCTTATAATTAATGCTCATCCACGAAATTGGACAAAGTTGGATACATGTAATAACCTCCATTCTTTTTGTTAGTGGCACTCAATCATGTTCTCCACATTGGGATACACGATATTGATGCTTTGGTTTGCCAAGTGTAGACACCATATTTGTCTGGGCTAATTTTTAGCAATCTGGAGCATGGACGTGAGAGGGGGCAATGATGTGGCATCATCATACCAAAAGTAGTTTGAAGAGGTCAAGAAGGCCTAGGGATCATACCAAAGGTAAATACAAAGATGTGGAATCAAATGACGTAGTTCAAGGTATCTAGGGATAAAATATGAGAAAATTCATAATTTTACTTGAATGTATCGATACAATGCTCTAACGATCAAAAAATTTGAAATACCCCTATTTGTATCGATATAACATGTAAATGTATTGATACATGAGCCTCTATATTGATACAGGACCCATGTATCGATACTAGGCCATGCCAAAACCAAAACATGCATTCTGTAAAGAAATGTATCGATACATATCAACATGTATCGATACAGTGGCTCATAGTATCGATACAATGTTCATTGTATCGATACCATCAAGGTTTTCGGACCAAATGTATCGATACATTCTGCAATGTATCGATAGATGCAGGTCATTTTCATGGTCCAAGCATTTTTGACTCGTCCATCATTGATCCAAAACTCGATTTTAACTTATTTCTTTGCATCAGGAAAGATTAAAACACATATTAGATTACAAATTCAGAGTTTTAAATTAATCAAAACATGTCTTTTGAAGTCTAAATTAGATTAAAAGGGTTAATGTCATATGATCACCTTACTCCTCCCAAGTTATTGGCAATATAACCATCAGCCACCCTATTTGCTGGAAAATCATTTCATCATTTAAACTAATCACACTATGCATATTACATTAGCAGCAAGTTGCTCCCTATAGCCAACCTATAGCCACCATGCTGACATCACTTTGTCCCCCTTGAGAAATGACCAAAAAACACTCCAAATTGGGTCTAAAATGCTAGTATAAATAGATCACTTCTATCTCAACTGAAAAAGGTTAGATTCCAGCTCATTTTCAACTTCTAAAACACATTCTTACACCAAGAAAGCCAAATCTTGTAGCTCTTCACTTAGCATCCAAAACAAGTCCTAAAATACTCACTCTCAACCTCTACATATTCTGAAAATCACCCTCATACATACTAGAACCAAAACCCCATTGTTTCTCTCTTTGTCTTGCTTATTAACAATAGGGAAAAGAAAGAAATTCAAGCCATCTCTACTGCTCTCACTATTTGGCCAAAAATTGAAGTTTGTTGGTATAACTTCTCACTTTATCACCTTTATTTTCTGTTGTTCAGCACCTTCATCATTTTAGTGAGCTCCTCATGCTTGCATCACCCTCTTAGGATTATCATGCATTATTGTGGCTTTTGGTTGTGGTAGTTTAGGATTTGGATGCCTTAATGCCCTTTTGATATGCCAAAATGCCTCATTTCATCCTCATTAGTTTCATATATCTTGCTCATGCATTTTGTGCCATATCCATGCATCTTTTTATCCTTAATCCATGTATGAATCAAAAGCCTAATACATTTCAAGCACATTTACACATTGCTTGCATGAATCATTATCATTTTCAGCATCCAAAATATTTTCTTGTCACAATGCATGACACTTTCTTTGGCTAAACCATTGGTAAAGTTAGCATCCCCCAATCATGTTATGTGCCATCCCCTTATATGTTTGTTGTCTTCTCCTTGTCAAAATGCATGTTTAATGGCCATCAAAACTGATTTTCAAAACCCTCTAAGCCAAGTATGTTAACCTCAACCAATGATTAGCATGGACTTAGCATTTTCCTTAAAGTTAACAAAATAGCTTGGGGAAAATTAAGTTTTTTAGATCTAGAATCTAGGTTAAACAAGCTCAAATGTTTGAATTTTGAAATGAAAATTGCCCTACAATTATTCCCTAAATGTTTTTGCCTTTTTTTTGAGTCAAAACCTTGAGTGGTATGATCAACGGGCTGTTTCGTCATCCCAAATTTTTCCAGGGCTATGCAAATGAGTTCATGACACTCATGCCACTCTTTCCCTTCAGTCAATGATGTTTGAAGGTCAATGACCTGAGTTTGGACCCATAGACATCTAAAAAATGAGAGATATTCCTACTTCACTTTGCCCCCTACTGGCAGCACAACTATTGCAAATTGAAAAAATCACTTTAAAATCCTAAACGATTTTTTATGAATTTTTTGATATTTTTCTCTCAAAGCATATGGAATTATCATCACAAAGATGTCTTATTCACCCTTGGATCATTCCAGATAAGAGAGTTATGATTTTTTAAATCTAAACTATCCAGAACCTCTAGAATCTGAACATGTATTCTAGTTGGGCTGTTTAGGTCCACTAAATGATTTTTCCAAATTTTCCAAACATTTTTCTTAAAAGATTCATGAAATTCTCTTTCCTGAAAGGTATTATTTGCAATTTTTCAATACCAAATGAGTCTAAAATGATTTTTCAAATTTTGACACACCTTCTTCCTTGCATGCTCTACTGACAGCAAAATTAATCGAAATTTGAATATTTAGTCCCCTGGAAAGTCACTTTTTGGGATATTGGGAACATTTTTAGATTGACCCTTATCGAGTTACCTTTCTAACGGCATCTGGCCAACCCTCTAAAGCCTTCAAACCAATTTAGAATAAATTTGGGAAGCAGGATAGTGCGATGCTATCCCCTATTTTTAGTTGTGGTCAAAATTTAATTATTTTCCTGAGTTTCGTCTTGAGACAGTCGAATGCCTCTGTATCCCCTTGATTGACTTAAAAACATGCTTTGACCTCCCATTGGCTCGTATCAAGGCACAAACACTTTTTACATCTTTACCATCCTTATTCAGAATAATTTCTTTTACTAAAAGTTGTCAAAATGCTTACCCATCTTCTAAATCACAAGGTTTTATCAACTTAATTTTTCTAGCTCAACTTTATTAAAAGGTGTCAGATATGTCGCTTTCAAGGATGCTCCAACCCCAACCTTCTGAGGGGATACTCGAATCACATTTTGTCAACCTTTAAAGAGTCTTTTTTCATCAAAATTATTCATTATCCATGGGGATACTCTAACCTCATCATCCAACTATAATTAATTCTTTTCTCCTTCTCAAACTTCTATCAATATGTCAAACAAACCTTGTTTAATTAAGAAACCCAGATGCATCTCGAAAATTGTCAACTCGATTATTCCTAGATAATCGATGCCAGTAGTGAGATAAATTCCAATAATCCACCTTTTTTTTATCATTGCATTGAATGATCCATGTTATGTTACTTCATTTATTGCCTTACTAACATGATTTATTTGTGATGATTATATGCATTCATGTTTTCAAAACATTTCAAATAAAATTAAAGGTAATGTTTCATGTGGATATCTTTCCAGTACCCAAAGTGGAACATTCCATTGTCAAAGTAAAATCTAGAGGTAATTTATTTAAAATCTCTATATTCCCCATCTCTTCAGGGTGTATATGAGATTAAATCTGTTTCATTAAGAACTGGATTTGCATTTCTATAAGATTCATGCATTAAAAAGGGTTATATTGAAATAGTGACAAGTTAAGATCGAAAGAATCAAAATCGAGATAAGACATAGCTAGTATGGTACCGATTTCAGGCATCACAAAGAGGTTCATACCTCATCGTGCGTAACTAACTCCCGAACCCAACAATGGATTTTTGTACTACGTAGACCATGAGATCGATGTTTTGAGTTTTATAACTCAAAACATAGGTTTCAATAGGCATCCGATCATGCCTAAACCTAAATAATTGCTGGCGACTCCAAGCATTGGCTATTTTGTGATGGTCATCCGAGACCAATAAGATTAGCAATTCATCTTATGGCCCCTTTCACTGTACCACAAGTCAAGAATCTGTACATTCTCGTTCTCATGACATCACCAAAGAAAAGTCTCGGTCAAGAAGATATTTCCAACTCAGGAAAATATTTTAGGTCATACACACTCATAGATCCATGAGGATCCACCCTGGGGTACGTTATGACAACTTGGTGACTCCACTGGGGATTGTATAAAGAGTTAGGCCAATACGTAGCTGTGCCTTGCTAGGTTCCTAGTTTTTTTTATCTTTGGTCATTATTTAACCATGACCTTTTTTTGTTTTGTCAACTAATCTTTTGTTTAACATGATTGTCAGGATTGTCTTATCTTTGAATAATCATCAATTTAATAAAAATGGTAACATAAAGGTAAATAAAAAGGTTTGATCATTTCCTCATCACACACCATGCACTTGCATGTGCATTAGTGTCCCGCTAAACTCCATGGCGTGGTTACAACCCAATCATTAGGAGGAAGTGAACTATTCACCTTCGTGAGTAAACCTTCGCATAGCAATGGCAATAACTTCTTGGATGTAAATTACTTATGCCTCTCGTGAGTCACCCTCCGTATTTGCATAGGGAAATACATCCAACAGATTGAACCCATTCTACCAAACCCACGATGGGTCTAGATTGGGGTCCTTCGATTGTCTTCACCGAACGAAGGAGCAATTCGGATACCTATTTAGGCGTCAATTTAAAACTCATATAGTGACCCTTATGAGCTAAACCATGTCAAACCATGCCAGAACGCTGCTAGAATACCTAGAGAATAGGGTTACTCAGGGAAATATTCTTAGCCTTTACTCTTAATTACCATAACTATATAGGTGACAATGAGTATACAACTGTCACTCGCATCTGTATTTTTATCATTTATCAAGGCATGCCATTGTGCTACCGAACGATGGCTAACCTTTGTACAAATAAGTGATAGTGAACAAAAACCATCAATCACAATATCTTATACTACAAGCCGTTATGTTGTCTGAGTCATGGCTTAACGCGCATCCGCACTAGTGGTGATAGACAAATATTACCACTAGTCAGTTATTTTTCCATCAAAAGAAGATATTGCATCACCTCATGAAGGGTGGATTGCATCCTAGCCTACTGAAATGTGGCCCGTTTCTCCTCTCACGACCTTGGGTGAGACATGTTATGAATTTTTTTCTCTGATATTCTCAAATTCTTTAATTTCTTGGATTTGTCTCTTATACATCTCACTAACCTATTTCCCTTTGTTTGTGTTTAGGCGCATACATCATCCCATCATAACTATCATGATTGTCATCATTTTGAGACAATTGCTCTAGTTCAGTGTTCAGCAAGGGACCTTTTTATCGCTCTATGAAAAAAATTATCGATAAAGCTGTTCCAGGATTCAATTGTCTCTAATGCATATGCATATGCATATTTACTTTCACCCTTTTACACTTGCATTAATCATTCAGTATCTTAACTCATCATTGCATCATAATCACTCATCAGTAAATACATTTTCAAGTAGAAGTCTTATACGGTAATTGGGCCATAAAAGTGCAAGGGACTACGGGGTTAATCAAGAAAATGAAACCTAATATCCTATATTGCTACAACATGCGACGTCATAAACAAATCACGGAGAGTGATCATGAAGCTCGTATTACGTGACTTGAGCTAATGGTTAAGGAATCATAAGACTAGATGCTCCATCAACAATGTGAAATGCAAACTCAAATTGCAAAACTTATGGAACTAATGATAGACTCTATGAAAGAAAAAGGGCAAGCTAACACTACTAAAACAATGAATGATTCTTCCAACGTAAAATGTCCCATTGCCAATAATCCAGAACCTGCCCAAGGGGAAACTAGATGGGAACAATGGCCCACTCCTACACCTGCTGCTCAAGCGCCACCAGTAATCTACCGTAATCTCGTTGAGGTAGGTCAATTCATTCCCAATTGTGAATGTAAAAGTCTCATCAGCAAATCTGATAACCTTGACCATAAGGAACTAGAGAAAACAGAGAGTTAAAAGCCCACTATGACTGTGGAAAAAGTAAACAAATTCTAGCTAATAGAAAAATGCCTCCAAGCTATCGAGGGGAGTGACAAGTTTGGAGCTCTTGACATGCAATTGCTATCTTTGGTGTCCAACCTTGTCATTCCCCCAAAATTCAAAGCTCAGAGTTTGAAAAGTTTAATGGAACCACCGACCCTTCTATCCATGTTTGAATGTACCTACGAAAGATCGTCGGGTATGAGAAAGATGAAAAGCTCCTCATTGATTGCTTCTAGCATAGCTTTACTAAGGCAACAGCTCGATTGTATATTAAGGTAGACAATGTCAAAATCCAATCATGGGCCTACTTGGCTAAGACCCTTCTAAATCAATACCAGCACGTGTTACATTGGGCACTAGATCGACTTTCCCTAATGAATTTTGAAAAGAGATCCATTGAAAGTTTCAGACAATACGCCCAAAGATGGAGAGAAGAGGCAGCCCTAGTCCAGCCTACCCTCACAAAAAAAGAGATGATAGTCACTTTCATTCATACCTTACATGCTCCATATTATGAGATGCTCATAGGAAATGTCACCAAGAAATTTGTAGACTTGGTTCTCTTTGGAGAAATGATCGATGCTGCCATCAAGAGTGGTAGAATATTCACTAGGAAATAGCTAGATCGAGTAAAAAGCCCATTGCCGGTAGGAATAAGGAAAAAGAGGCCAATGCCATAAATTATACTGACTCACCTTAGCCAAGACAGCATCAAGCACCCAACCCTCACTACTCATGAAAGCCATGTTCTTACCCTATCATAATATCCTCGTAGCCAATCTATGCCATAACTTATAACCTATCACTTGCAATCCCATCAAACCCACTACAAAGCTACCCTCCATAAGTCCACTAAAATACCAATCAAACAACCAATAATGTACCCGATAATTGAGGTGCAAGTCAACCAAGACAAAATTTTGATCCCATCCCTATGACCTATAAGGAGCTCTACTAAACCTTACTCCAAAATCACTTAGTGGCTCTGATCTATGTCCCAGAAAAGAAGCTACCATACCCGCCATGGTACAACCCTAATGCCCACTGCGAATACCATGCTAGGGTAGCGGGGCATGACATTGAGAACTGCATGTATTTCAAACAAAATGTGCAAAATCTAATCAACTCAAAAGTCTTAATGAACCATAAACCAAATGTTGCTGTCAATCCTTTACCAAACTACACAGAGCCAGCCACAAACATGATCGATACCGAGCCATAAAAATTGTGTTCTTCCACCAAGGCCTGATTTTGATGATGGGGTCATGACGAAAGCCCTCGCACTTTTCTTGTCCTTTTCATGTAATGTCAAGAAATGAAAACCTACCTACCCTCGCCCAAAAGCAGGCAGGTGTCCTATGTAAGAGGCATTTTTATCAAATGTTGTCAATGAAATGACTTTTGCATATATCATTCCATATTATGTGCCTCTATCATTTTTTAATCTCTTTATTTCAATTACTCTTTTGCCTCTATTCTTATTCGAATCCTCTGATTATGTGTATGTCTTTTGCAATGCCTATTTCTTCACCTTTTTAGGTGTCCTAATGACAGTGACATGGATGTGTCTAATGGGTCTTTGAAGATCGATTTTGAATGATCAATTTGGACTTATGAAGTTGATTCTGAAGAAGGTTTTGAAGAAAGCTCTACACCATCGAACCACTTACAGTTCATGATGTAGCATCTATCCTTTATCACCTAAAGATGAATAAGGCAGTTGAGGCGATAACAAAAACATCAAAAGAATGGTTGAGAAAATGGCCGAGACTTACAAAGACTAGCATGAGAAGCTATCCTTTGCACTTCATGCCTATCCAACCTTAGTTTGAACTTCCACAAGTGTTACCCCATTCTTCTTTGTCTATGGGATGGAAGCTGTATTGCCTATCATAGTTGAGATCCCTTCTCTCAAAGTCTTGATGGAAACCAAACTTGATGAAGCTGAATAGGTCAAGAACAAATATGACCAGCTCAACCTCATCGAAGAAAAACACATAAAGGCCATTTGCCATGGTCAAATGTATCAAAGTCATATGATCCGAGCCCTGACAAAAAGATACACCTATGATAATTTCACCCAGGCGAATTAGTATTAAAGAAGATCCTCCTAATTCACAAAGATGCATAGGGCAAGTGGACCCCTAATTAGGAGAGACTGTATGTCGAAAAGCAATCCTTCTACGGAGGGGCCTTAATCTTGTCAGAAATGGACAGTAATGTCTTGCCCAACTAAGTCAACTCAGATTCTATCAAGAAATATTAAACGTAAGAGGCAAAAACCTAAAAAGGCATCCTTCAAAAAAGAGAAAGCAAAAAAAAAACAAAAGAAAGAAAGAAAGCAAAAAAAAAAAAAGAAAACAAAAAAATTAAAAAAATTAAAAAACAAAAAAAGAAGAAAACAAAAAGTAGTCCAGATGAAAATCCGAAAAAGCCATCTGGGCAACCAACCCGACTACAATTGAAAACCCATAAGGGCGACTTGAGAAGATCAATTTTGATAAGGCAAGAATTAAGAGTACCTACAGGATAATGCAAAGCAACCTTAGGGATCTTTCGAAAGTCAACTTATGCTAGGCACATTCATTGTTTGAGAAAGATTCTGAAAAGCACTTAAAGAACATCATTGTCATGATTGTCACAGGCATTTTTTGCTCAAAAGATCATCTTTCTCGCTACCCTATCAATTGCTTGTCAAATAATATATTGAGTTATGTCTCTTTGTTGTCATGAATAAATATTACCTTATTTCTTTTAACCCCTATACAATTCACATTATGCTTGTCATTTAACTGATAATGTTTGATAATTAACAGAAATATACATTAGGACATCTTGATATTACATCGAAAGGAAAAGAAAAGCATAGGGAACTCTATTTACACCCTGATAATCAAGATCATGCACTTTTCACATCCAAACACTCGTTTGGCATGACCATACACCAAACCATTTCTTGCTTTCATAAGCCATATCTTATGAAAAACCATTTTAAGCTAACCAAAAATTAACCCATGCATTCTATCATAATCTTATCGAAACTAGAGACATCAACCTAA
>JBBYHM010010096.1:0-11512 GCA_038381775.1 Adansonia rubrostipa
AAAGGAGCGGACGCTTTCTTGGTGTACCAGGTTGTCGTTTTATCTTTGTAAGGTTTACACGTCAGATGGGGCCAAATATATTTGCAAATATTTGGTATTGGAAATTTTGTATGATCTTTTGTTTCCTCTGAAATCATTTCGCAAAAGCAAACTTTACTATTTACCTTGTATCCTTTGGATCCGATACATAGATGCGCCGTCATTGGATTGAATTGGATTACGAATTGAATTATTTTTAAATTTTTATTTAAATTTAGATGGAATTAAAATGAATTAATTTAAAAAATTTAAATTATTATTTAAAATAATAATAAGTAAAAATAATTTTATATTATCATAATTAAATTTAAATAAAAATATTTTTATTATTTTAGTAATAATTCAAATAAAATTAAACTAAATTTGAAAACAATGATACGTGGCTAGCTTGTCATGCTATTCGATCACGAATAACGTTAATTCAATAATTTATGTATTTATGTATATATTATTTTTGTGTTTTAATTATATTCAAAATGTTATATATCTAAATAAAATTTGGAATGTTAATAGTTAATATTATATAAATTTTAATAGATTCATATTTTTATATTATGTTTATATTATTTTTGTATTATATAATGTAATATGTTTATTATATTTTAATTATTTTTTTGCGTCGTGTTTTAGTTATGATGTTCAATATCAATAGAGATTTTTTTCTCTTCGTTTTTAGGTATAAAAATATTCATTCTTCATCGATACCTAATGGATAAGAGTACATTCGGGTTGATATATAAACTTAAGTTACAATGCATCTTTTCCCATCCCTCATTATCAAAAAAAAAAAAAATCATTCCTTTACTAGCACATTAGTTGTTGTCATTATTTAAAATTTAAGGGTACAAAACAAAGTTTAGGTAATATTTCTTTATATTATGTTTTATGAGTGTAGGATGAGTATTGTTTGGTGTTGCATTTGGAGTTTTAAGATGGTAATCTAGCCAGTAACTACATGAGGTCCATGTAGAGCACCCGATGGCTAGTCGTCGCATATCAAATATATTGTTCACACTTGATATTTTAATTTTTATATTTCTATGTTTAAATATGAATACATAAAAATTTAAATAATAATCATAATAATCATAATATTTTTAAAATTTTATAATTTTGAAAAATCAATCTTTCAAAATAGTTATTTTGATTTTATGTTAATTATTTTTATTAATTTATATTATTCTATAATATTTTAAAGTAATTATTTCTGATAAATTTATGTAATGCTAAAATCTTAGTTGGGCTTAGCTCAGCTTGTGATTCATATACTCATTGACTCTAACATTACCTTTAATTAAATCGAGAGTTAAGAGTTATCCTAAAAATCATTATTAAAAAAAACTTTTATCATAATGACAGCAACTCAATATAAATAAATTTTTTAATCAATAAGACCAATATTTTATTATAATAACTTTTTTCATAAATTTCGTTTGTATGAAATTTATCAAATATTTTTAAAAAAAGATACTAATAATAATGAATAAATTTTCATTATTTATAATTTAAAAAATCTACTATTTATAATAATTATTTTTAGTTCATTATTATTTATATTAAATTCAAGATTTTTTATGAAAAAAATTTTCTATGTGAAGTAATTCTAATATTATTTTTTTATAAACTTGAAGCTAATAATCATATGTTTCGATGATAAAATGTTAGATCATTAATTTTAATGAATACAGATTAAAGTTTATATGCGTGTGTGTGTGTATATATATATATATATATATATTTAAAAGGGTAAAAATTAATCCTGAATCACACTCTTTGATAATTACATCTGCGTTATGTTTTTGTCTGAATATTTTATCTTGCAATATATCTTTTTTAACGTCACATTGTTAAAACCTTTTTCTTTTTCTTTTAAACATTTTTTTCTGTTCTAATTTTCAAATAAAAAAATTAAACTCAATTATCAACTACAAAACTTTGATGTCAAATCAAGGTATGAAATTAAAGATGATAATATATAGCATAGATTCAGATATTTATAATTATTTTATTTATTTTTTATAAATTTAAATAATATGAATTTAATTAATATTTAGATTCGAATATTATAATTACTATTTATATCAGATTTAAAGCGGATGCATATATAAATATTTAGATATTCATTATTTAAATTCATATTACACAGATAATAGATTCAAATATTTGATTCACTATTCAAATTCGCTTTTGTAAAATACTAAAAATTTACGTTCTATGTAAAATTCGAATCCTAACCTATTGAATTTAGATTTTATTTGTGAATTTGAATATTTGATGGATAATGTTATTTACAGATTTGAATATTTGGTGGATAATGTTATTTAATTCGGATTTGAATTTGAAAATAATATACGGACTTAATGTGAATTATAAATGAATTCAAATTTTAAGATAATTTTACGAATTCAGATATTACAATAATTATAGATATTCGATCCGCTGTCATTCTTGCATGCGAGAAAAAAGCATTTTAACAAAATATATTTTTGGCCTAAACATACACAATATATTTCATTTTCGGTTGGAAGCTATATCTTTTATATAATTTGTTTATTTAAATTTAATGTGATTTTATTTCTTAATTATTGCCCAAATTAATGTTCCTTGACTTATATCATTCAATTATTCATATACGATTATTTAAAAAAATAAAAAAATCATATATATATATATATAAACCCTTTAGAAAAATGTACGTCCCAGCATAGAAAGAGATTTAATTTATGTAATTCCATCATTTACGTTATTCACAAAAAAAAAATGAAAATGAAAGACTAAACAATAAATAAATCCCTAAAATTATCAACAAAATAATCCCAAAACAATCCTTGTATAATTAAGTATTAATTATTAATTGTTAATTATTGTTATCACGACTTTGAAGTTTGATTTAAATTAAAAAGAAGATATAATAAATAAACCATTGAGAAAGTGACATCTCTTTTCCTTCTTTAAGAAAAAAGAGGAGTAATATATAAGGCATGTAACAATCAATCGAACATACTGTTTGAATACTCTTCGACTGTCTTCATCAGAGGCCCATTGCCTTTTTGGCATCAAACTTAATGGAAAATTAAAATAAAAATAAAAGGAAAGATGATTATTTTCTTGATTTTTTTTTAAAAAAATCACCGAGATGCAATTTCAAACATAATTTGACAAAAACCATTGCAGACCATTCAAAACTCATCTCATTCCCATTTCATTTCAGTCCAGAAAAAAGGAAAAAAAAAGGGCAATAATCAAATTAAAATCAGCACAGTTTTATGTGGATAAATATTTCTTATCTTCTAAGCCGAAAAAAGATCAAGGAATAATGATAGACAGGTGTTGAATATTGATGAGATAATTTTAATTTATTTAGAGTGTTCTTTAAACTGTAACTGTAGTGATATTTTTATATTCGAAGAAAACAAACTTTATAGCTGGAAACCATGACAGAGTAGGTAAGATAATGCTATAGTGCTATCAATCACCTTTTGATTTGAGCGTCTCGGTTACTGGATAAAAGAAAAGCCTTTTACATTTTTAAGTATAATGAATTTCCAATCGAAAATTTCCTTCATCAGATCGGAGGGTTAATCTCTTTGAACTTTGAAGATTGATTGCATGTATATATGCGCATGATAATTGACAAAACTGTTTAATTAATAGTGCAAAATTTGCAGTAGCCTGAAACACTGAGAGAGAGAGCTTTACCAGATAAGAACATCAAGAGAAGCAAAGCTCTTGCTAATAAGTTGTTTGATTTAAAGCAGTACTTGCACATATTTATAATCACTTCCCAAGCAAATACATAAACTTCAGCATACCTATATATATATATATATAGATTTGACATAGTTGGATACAGAGGGAGACTGTTATCAGAACATAGAGTTTTGGGTCTTTTTTCTTGTTTTGTTTACGTAGATTCAACAGACTTAGGAGAAAGAGAAGCGACAGAACTATTATTATTGGCAGGCATGGATTTTGATCGCTTCATCCAGGCCGATGACCTCGAGCGATGAAATCTGCAACGAAACGAGCCCTCGTGAGTTGTTGGGGAGCACAAACATTGGCCTCCTTTGGGTGAATTGGCTGGCACACCTGCTTCTGACACGTTGCTACCTTTGGGGGAGGTGCTTACAGTAATGTTTCCATGGGAGGCCATATTTTTTTTTGGCAAAGGAAGAAAAAACAGAGAGAGAGAAGATAACAATGAAGGAGAAAAAGTAATTCAAGTGGCAAACTTAAAGAAAGCAATTAGGCCTTGGTTATATAGGAGAAAGACGGGTGAAAACTCAAACGTTGTCACTCTTTTGAACGGTGCGTAAAGCAGTCTATTCAAAAATTTATTTTATTATTTATTAAATTATTATTTTATATTAATATTAATATATTTTTATAATTAAATTTAAATATAAATATTACTTTTATTATTAATTAATAA
Organism: Adansonia rubrostipa; assembly: GCA_038381775.1. NCBI lineage: Eukaryota > Viridiplantae > Streptophyta > Magnoliopsida > Malvales > Malvaceae > Adansonia > Adansonia rubrostipa. The sequence goes on from JBBYHM010010096.1 coordinate 4,472, forward strand.
ATAAGATTAATTTAAATTTATAATGATTTTATTTAAAATTTAATTTGTATAAATTAAATCTATTAAGTCCGGCAAGCAACAAGCACGACGCTTGGTGTAGTTGAAACTTGAAACAACGCAAATCAATGGATCAAGTGGTTGCTTTTGTTTGATTTCACCTTTGTTTGTCTTTTATCTTAACCATGGTACTGAAAAGTGAAAAGGCAGGATAAGATGCGGGGTTAGTTTCCTCTATGATCGGATTTTCATGTTCACAACCAAAATATGGAAGGGACCTATTAATCGGTAAAAAAATTAGCACATTTTTTATCGGTGACATTTTCTCGCTTTTATAATAGTTTGTAAAAGTTTGGTATATAATGTTAAAATATTGTATAATCTACATATCCAATTATTCAATTAAAATAAATTACGCATAAAATTACTTTTTAATTAGACATAATGTATATTATTAGTTAATAATATAAATTTTACAGAAAAAAGATAAATTTAAATATAAAAAAATTATAAATATTAATATTTAAATTTAAATTTTATTAATTTTAAAAAATAAATATATAAATTAATTGAATTAAATTTATATTTATCAAGCCAAAGAAAAGATAAGAAAAAGGAGACCTGGGCCGGGATATAATTTTGGTTTTGCACATAACAATGGAAGTGGAGATAAGATGGCACTAGCAAATAGTAATAGCAGCCAGCCACTGCCCGTGCCAGGCATGGGCTTCATCTCTAAAATCTCATCCTCATCTCTTGACTCTTGGAGAGCGTAATGTAACCCTTTTTTGCAATAGAAATCTTCATCGGCAGACAGCATTGCGTGGAAATGAAAATGTAACCAACCCAACTCCAACATTAAATCCTGAAAGCGATAAAACGGTGGATCAGATGCAAGTTACTAACCCCGAAAGCCGTAAGAAGACAGACAAAAAGAAAACTAATTTGGGGCAGGGCAGGGCGTTTGGTTTCTAACAGTACAAAAATTTTTTTTTTTTTTGGGAACGGCTAACCGGACAAATTTTGATGATGGCTGGACCGGCAATTGCCAAATACTAGTAATACTATAATTGGATTTGAACCTTCACCTAGTCAGTAAATCACAGTATTTGTTCGCTGAATCCAATGGCATTGGCATGCTCGATAGAATTAGAATCTGCCGTTCCTGTTTTCCTCTGTTTTCAGTTGCTGTTTCAGGGGAATCTCCATTTGCTTTCCGATTATATAATAAATAAATAATAATCAAAATCATCCATGGATACACTGTGAGCATGTGATGACTGTGACGTTGCCTTGGAAATCAGAATGTAATGACCAACTTCTCACTATAAATATACAATAGAGATTTATTATTTTCAGGAGAGTTAAAATTTTTTAAAAATTAATATAAATAATTTTATTTTTAATAAAATATTATTATTTAAATTATTGATATTATATAAATACTAATATTTATAAAACAAAGAAATCTATTATGTAAATCCCTTTTGGATCAAATGTCATTATCTACTAATCCATATATTTAAAAACGAAACCTAATACCTAGACTAAGTAAAAATGATAAAAAAAAAAAATACAATTACTAAAACTTCTGGAAATAAAATAACATTCTCTCGTATTTGTAACCGAAGCTGACGTGACTGCCCTTCATAAATAGAAAAGAAAACTAAATAAATACAGCTAAAGCTTACTTGATTTAAAAATTTTAACGTAAATCAAGGGGTGCAAATACGAGTCAGTAAATATGTAAGAATAATTTTTTTATTTTTTGAATTGGTCTTAGATATTTTTGTTAAGTCATTTTAGAATATTTATCGATCTTTTAAAAATATCATAGAATATTAAAAATAATATTACTTTTAAAATATTTTAAAAAATTATTTAAATTTTTATATAATTATAATATAAAATTTATATAAATTTAAAAGTCTTAATAACATAATTTTTTTATAAAATTAAAACGTAAAGAATTTTTAATATATAAAATATATAGTAAACAAATAAAATATCAATATAAAGAATTGATGGAAGTTGAAAATATATGTAGTTATCAAATAAGTTTTTATTTTTTTATTTTTGAAAACTAATTTTCATTTCTTTTTCAAAATTTAAAAAACTATTTTTTAAAAATGAAATTAGAAATAAATATAAAAATAAAATATTTTCTAAAACCAAACAGAATTCTTTTCGATTCGGATCCAATAACTACAGAAACTTATTTTATTTTTTATTATGTTAAAATATTTTTATACTAATATATTTATAATTAAATTTAAATAAAAAAACTAATGAAATTTATAAAAATCGTACAAAACCCGGATTCGAGAACAGTTGTAGCCGAAGCAGAAGCAATTGAAAACCAACTTACCAGTCAACTGACAAAACTACCGGTCTCACTTAAGGGACAGCAACTGCTATTTCCACTCCCGTTTTCGCCGCTTCCCGTGTTCCTGCAAGGACTGCTTCACGCTATAATCTTTGTTTGACATTTCCCTGGAGGTAGCCACTTTTCTCATCGTTATCTTTCTATTAAGCTTTTCTAAATTTCCTCTGTGCTTCCATTTCGCTTTCAAACTGATTTTTTATTTCGGTCAAATTCCCATTTCTCTTCTGAAGCTTTCTATCTCTCTCTCTCTGGAGCTATACGCTTTCTTTTTGTTTCTGAGAATTCTGATCAAAGTTTAATGGCAAGGTCGAGAAACAATAACATACAAGCCAAGCTGGTGGGTATGTCTTTCCCCTTCTCTCTGTTTTTATTTTTGGTTTTGATTTAGTGATTGGTTGTTGGGTTTTAAAAAAGAAGGAAAGGTTTTGATTCAGAACATTTTACTGTTCTTCTTTTTCCACTCTAAACATGACCTTGATGATGCCCTGAAGCAAAAGTTATGATCATGAAAAATGCTTTAAAGAAAGTGCCATTGCCCTTTGTATTTAACCTGTTCTTTTAATTTAAATCCTGAAAACGGTTCTTATTTTCATGAGCTTGACTGGAGATCAATGGAGAAAATGCTTTGTTTGTTGATTGGTTTCTTGTTTCCTTATTTTTCCATAATGTAGAATATAGATCCTCCTGGTCTTTCAATGCATTTTTATGAACTTATGTACCCAAATTTTCAATTTTATTTTCCTCGTCATTACCTTCTAAAGAGCTAAGTTTATTAAAACAGTTACATATTTGTTGTTTACTACCAATGAATACTCGGTAATTCCTGAATGACCCCCAATTTTTTTTCCCAGGTACTTCTTGGGGGCATGGGAACTGGGAAAACAAGCTTGGTATTGAGATTTGTTAAAGGCCAATTTTTTGATTTCCAGGTTTATTTTCACTTTTTCTCTATTTTCTGCCTTTCTGGTATCATCAATTCAAGATATATCCATCTGATATAAGTGTATAAGTAATGTAGGAATCGACAATCGGAGCTGCCTTCTTCACTCAGGTTTTGTCACTAAATGAAGCCACCATAAAGTTTGATATATGGGACACAGCAGGCCAGGAGCGATACCATAGCTTGGCTCCTATGTACTATCGCGGTGCAGCTGCTGCTGTTGTCGTCTACGATGTAACAAGCTCGGTAGCTTTCTGTCAAGCTTTTTGTGCTTTATTACTATTATTATTATTATTTTGCCATGTTTATTCAGTTATGATTAACCATCTCGTATTTGCTGATGTCCCTATGAGTTATGAATTTCACCAATTGGGTTCAGCCGATAACAAAAGATACTTGGAAACAAGTTGTGATGATGAAGTAGCAACATATGAAGAGTCTGAGTAACTGGCCTATATACTCTATCTGCATATCTGAAGCTTATATATGTTGATCATACTTTTAAAATTTATCTATTTTAGGGTTATAATTGATTCAAAGTTTCCTTCTTCAATGCTACTGCCATCATGCATTCATGCTTTGTAATTGGATGTCCATCCGGTCAAATTATGGTTGTTCTTTCAGGACTCATTTGAGCGTGCCAAAAAATGGGTTCAGGAACTGCAAAGACAAGGTAATCGACAAGTAATCTAAACGTTTTAAGTGTTTTATTAAATATTTGACCATAAGTATAATATATTTGAAGTTGATATTTTTAAATTCGCAGATTGGTTTGAATTTCTGACTTCGGTCTTGTTAAAATGACTGTGGTTAGAACTAATGATTTAAGCATGTTTCATATTTCTTAACAATGTTTTGTTTGATTCAAACTAGGAAATCCAAATTGGATAATGTTCTTGGTGGGAAACAAGGTTGACTTGGAAGAAAAGAGAAAAGTTGGAAATGAGGTATTTGCAGTCTGATTTTTGCTTCAATCATTTATTTTTCCTTTTGCAACTAGAAAGATTGCAAATAAAGGACCCACTTCTCAGAGCTTTAGGCTGACTACTGGTATGGTATGCCAGGACATCTTGAAATTTGCTATTTGTTGTTCATAATTGCATACTATCATCAATGGCATTATCAGTTCATTTCAAGGCGGGCTCCTATTAGCATCCACGTTGCTTTGTGTTGTTGCCTTAGCTTAGTCTTTAGTCATAGTAAGCACTTTATTCAGCGGACAAGACCTCGACATGGGTGAATCATTCATTTTGAATGTTTAAGTGAAACTGAGAAAAGAAATGCACTATACTGTGCTTTTATTCTTGTTAATGTCTTCAGAAAAAAACTCATGCTAAATGGTCTGAAGACCAAATCACCATTGCTTAGAATAGGGACATGGGAAACTGTAAAATTGAAAAGTTGAAAACTCCATGAATAATTTGTTATATCTTTAAGTCAGTCTTAATGTTTTATGCAGGAAGGTGAGCTATATGCCAAAGAAAATGGCTTGACTTTCCTTGAAACATCTGCAAAGACTGCACAGAATGTCAACGAACTCTTTTATGAAATAGGTAATGCTTTATTTAATAACCCTTTTTCTTCTGATATGATGCAATTTGTAGCTCAACCTGTCTCACTCTGTGCTTTATTATAGCATAGGTAATAATGTAGGTCAAAGACCTTAAATTCTCATTAAGCATGTTTAGCCTAATGCAGTAATCCTCAAGACACGAAGGAAATGATCTTTGATAATTTCACTGGTAATCATCAGCCATATGGCTGATTAAACTTGACCAAGTCTTTAGGAACATAAATGTAGCTTAAGTTTTCGAACCATCTATTTTGCTCGATTAACATTGGCTTCTTTGTAGCCCTTTTTTTGATGTCAAGTCACAGGCATCCTCTGAACTTTTTTTCTTTTGCTCACACACTCTCTCTGGCAGCAAAGAGGTTGGCAAAAGCTGCTCCTTCGCGGCCAACTGGAATGAAACTGCATACCCAACCGCAAGAAAGCGGAAGAAGGCTCTTCTGTTGCACCTGATCATATGAAGGCTACCTGTATACTTGTATGTAATTTGTATTACCGACATCTGAATTCTGACAAAATCAGTTCTCATCTTAATAATCCTGGGAACACGGTGTTTATCACTTACAAGGGAAAAATTCATGTGCCACTCAATTGTTTAGACCTGTAAACTAAAGACATGAAGGTCTCATTACAATGATTGAGATTTCGTGTCCAGGTTTTTTTTTTTTTCTAGGCTCTTCCCTCCCCTTCCTAGAGTAATGGAATCATGGCTGTTATATTAACTATTAAGATCTATGCATTTCCCTTTGATTACAATCAAATATTTTTTTTTTTTGGCCTCATTAATTTAACATTTTTTTTTCTCAATTAGTAGTTGAGAATTCGGTACAGGTCATCTAAACTGAACTGCTTTGTGGCTTAATTCACTTTGATTAATATCTGCTGTATATACACTGCTGTAGTTATTGCTGGCATCAGATCCACTTGTCCGTAGTTGTCCTGGAAATTTCAGTTCGGCAGTCACAAATGCTTACAAAAACTCCAACAAAGCTGAAAGCACATCTAATAAGGCTTGTCGATTGGTGAAACATATATTGAAATTATCAGATTCTTTCTCTGTCACGTATCCAGAGTGGATATGCAAAGATAGATTCCTGAATTACCAGTCATTACTCATTACTTTCCAACTTTTCGATAAGAATTTTCTGGTAAACTGGTTTAACATTTGAGCTATTTCCTTCTCTGTAACAGCAGATAATAATTCTCTTTATCTCTAAACTGCGTCTCTTTTGCACTGAAAAAAAAAGTTATTGTGATCATTGGAATCAATGTTAGCCCTCTACCTTTCGACAATTTCGGTGGTTCTTTGCCACACGTGAGGGAAATGGGAATAAATCCGGATTCTGCATCTCCAAGGGGATCATGCATGTAACTTATGCCACTATCCCTATATCTAAGCCCCACCCTTCCAGACAAAAATCTGCGATGACCCCTTCCAGTTGCTCTAGTTTAATCTTGATATATTCTTATCACTTTCCAAATTAAATATCCTTGGTCAATGACTAAATTGCCACATTCATATGCGGCATATCAGAGCTCACTCGTTGATATTTTATTAGCGTGATTCACTTGAACGTAAGGGAACACTCTCCTTTAGGGTGTAAGAAAAAACTCAATTGCATAACAAGCATTGCCATTGTTAGATAGCAGTATATTTCAAGCCTTGCCGAGTCTCCTTGGTTAAAATTACCATTGTTAGCCATGTTGGTCTGAGATTTTCTACTTTCAATTCAATTATTATATGCAGTTGGATTACTATTTTGGCCTAAGAAATCGGTTTAAATATAGCTGTACTCAGTGCTGACCAATGTAAACTGGCCAGGGATAAGGGCTTTTTTTTTTTTTTTTCATTTTGAGGGTACTTATTTCCCTGTATCAAGGCAGGCAAGAGTGCCCACATATCTCTGGTAATATCAAACACGATATTACACGAATATAACAAAGATAAAGTATTTAAAATCTAACAGAACATTAATATGTATCAAAATTCATCGAATAAGAATTATAAACATATCAAAATTCATATAAATATAAAATACTTTAAATATTATTAATGTGCAATAAAATACAAATTAATCTATGACTAATAAATTCAGTCAATTCAGACTTCGCCAACTGAAGCTTCTTTACTCTATGGAGCTCATAGAA